>BCGC01000004.1:921946-942658 GCA_001599115.1 Pichia sorboxylosa | reverse complement strand
TTCATATTGTTGAGATTTGATAATCTATAAACTGTTAGGCTTATTTCTACTGTAGCAAATCTTAAGRTTCTCAGAAATCTTATGATTACGTAATACATAGAAAAGGTAGCACATGTATCGGAGACTATAAATACCGAGACATGCGCCTGTTTCATATTATTTACTTTTATATGTATTCCTTTTATAACCTTGATGAACACCACTTCTATACACATATAGAATTGTCAAGGGAAGACTTTGAAGTCTTCTTAACTTGAATACATAACTAACTATCTCTTGCCTAAGTATACTAGGCAGCATAAGGTATACATTATAACACATATTTGTATGTTTTCCTTTTATAACCTTGATGCACACTGCTTCTATACACATCTAGAATCGCCAAGGGTGGACTTTGAGCTCTTCCTAAGTTGAATACATAAGTAACAGATACTTACTTATGTATACTTTGTAGTAATAAGTATACATCACAACAATTTAATCTTTTGTCCATGGTTTTTTTTGTATAACTATAATTRATGTATCCTTGCTAAAATTGTGTAGAGCTGGATGTTGGAAATTATGTATRTGAACAACTAACTTTTCTTTGMTTAATATACTGGCAGATGTAGGTTTGCGTTTTGAAGATTGCATTGGTTGCATTGATATTGAAATGAATTTTGCTTATCTAACGTTGAGTAAAACTTTARGGTAGTGATTATTGTAGCCTTGATATAAGGATTCAAGCATTTAAWGTGGTTGTAATTGGAGGGATGGCCGAGTGGTCTAAGGCGGCAGACTTAAGATCTGTTGGGCGATTGTCCGCGCGAGTTCGAACCTCGCTTCCTTCATTTTTYAAATGTTTGTTTTTTTTTGAGTTGATGATGTAGTGTTTYTATATTTTTTTGATAATATTAAGTAAAGCTACAACTTTTCATGCAMGAAAACAATAACAAAGCCTTTACTACCCAGAAGTTAAAAGAATTAGTGAGCTTATGTCATGATGTCAATTCGAAATTAGAATTAAGAGGCAATAAGTTGATTGATTCAAAATTGTTTTCCTCCTCACCGGATGTCACCAGTCTTCTTGAGCAAAGTTCCGGAATGTTGCATATAATCTCTTCTCTACTAGCGGAAATGGAATGTTCAAAAAGATTGAATGATAGCCAGCTGTCATTAGTACTTGAATCATTGAAAGAGAAAGAACACTGGGAAAAGCTTTATCTGAAATCGGAATTCTCCAAAGTCAACAGTGAGCGGCGAGTCGGAGAGCTTGAAGTTAGCACACTGAAACTAAAATTTGCTTTAAARGAAAGTGAAGATAGTAAAAAGGGGATGCTTTTACGTCTTCAAAATATCGAAAAAAACTGGGAATTGTATAAGCAACAAGTCAATCGAGATAAAAAAAGATATGATGTTGATAAGCAAGAGATATTAAATAAACTAGTGTCTAAGGGTCGATTTCGAGTYTCAAAGAAATCTGTAGACAAGAGAAATGATAAAAGAGATCAATCATTATCTCAAGAGCTAGTAATGAGATTGATAACAGAAAAAGATGAATTATCCCTTGATCTGGCCAAGACATGTGATTTTATTAAAAATATATACAACTATATTGAAAGACTAAAGTTAACCGAAGGATCGTGCATTTCRAGTGATACCTTCCTCAATTATGAAARCATTTCAATAAACATCTATCAAAAAGCGGATCATTTTCTGAAAGARATGGACAMAAGATTTGTTGCAATTATCTCAGACATTCARAAACAATTTTTTTCTTCTGATGACACATTTAAATTCCAACGTGTTGGACGAGAGAAACAGAAAGAGATTGAAAAGTTGAAAGATATAATTGAAGATCTTCAAACAAATTATGATGCTGTGGTGAAGACAATGAACGAATGGAAAGAATGGAAAAATAAAATATGACATAATCCGGGGTGGTTCATTATGATCAATAGTGTACTTCATACCTCACATACCTCTGGTGTGTCGTATAAWGTATAATAGTCCACCAAAATGCCATTCAGATTACCCTCACCACCAACAGGGGAAGCAATCAATGTTCTAAAGCAATAATCATCTCCAGTTCTAGTTAAAAACAGGAAATCCAACCAGTTTTTTCTCAAACCGTAATCATAACGTTCATCATGGCATTCTTTCATTTGTTTTTTATGAGCCAATTCTTTAGTCACTGTAATGATTTGATCACAACCCATGATACGAGATGCTTTTGTTGAGAAAATCCAGCCAGCAAGGGCTAGAAACCTTTTGTGCACCTTTTCTATTTTTGAATCTTCAATAACGATAGRGGGTATTTGAGAATTGGACACTGGCAATGGATTTTCCAAATCTGAACTGTTTTCATCAATCATGTTTGAGCTATTATTATCGGTTGGGACAGAAGAAAAAATGTTATCATCACCGTGTTTATGTTTGTGTGAAAACTCGTATGAAGTGTAACCTCTTGATATTTGCAAAGATTGAACAAATAAAAGAAAAGTCAACCAAATTAGTTGAAATGCAATCCATATGAAAAGATAAAAAATAAATGGACTGTTAATCAACCCCTTACAAAGATCACCCGACAATAACATGCAATTGAGATTGCCTTGGTCACTTTTAATTTCATCAAAGTACTCCAGTGTAAGTTTCAGCCATATTAAAATTCCCGCCTCCAAAGAGACAACAAAAGCGAAAAAGACCTTATGATTTCTTACTCCAATATTATTGTTTACCCATGGACAATAATGATCAAATCTTGCAATATTYAGATTTTGATCCCTTGAAAATCTTGACCTTAATGGTTTTCTAATGTTAGAATAAATGCAATAGTTGTTTGAGTCAAATTTTCTTAGTTCCAACAGTTTCCAAATTGTTGCWGATATTTTGGCTGCATCGGTTTCTGTATTGATGTAACCTGGATTCTTAGTCATTGACTTGAAAAATGTATACGACACCAAAAGAATGAATATTGCCAGCAGAATATTGAGTGTGATTTGATCCTCTAACGTTTTTGGTAGGATCCGATAGATCCATGACAGAAAGGCATAAAAAAAGGTTGAGGAGAACAAACCGGACATTAGAGGAGTTTTTGCAATATTCACCTTTCCAAAGCTGAAACTTGGTAACAGAATCTCTTTCAGAAGTAATTGCTGTGTCATAGTCAAAAACAACACTAAAATAATTTTAGATAATAAACCTCTGTCCAAAGTTAAACTTGTAATCATCAAAGGAAGGAATAGATAAGGTAGAATAAATATAAGGGCTCCCGCCTTTTCCTTTGACAATATATGTGATTCTTTTTCGCCACTAAATTCATTGCGCCCATTTTCTTTCAAAACTGTTCCCCAAGTGATTGTGTTCTTCATATCAGAAGCAATATCCCAGGCAGATTTTCCTTCATTATTTTTTATTGAWAAATTGCATTTTGCCCTTACTAAGGAATTCAAAATAGATTTACTATTACCAACCAGGGCCCAATGCAAAGGTGTAAAACCATCAGCATCTTGAACATTAAGATCTGCACCAGCTGCAATAAGTACATCTACAGTCATGAAATCTCCTTGATAAGCTGCCCAATGCAAACTTGTACGATTAGAAGGATCTGAAAAATTTATACCTTTCAACCCAACTTTATAAACTTTGTTATCGTCATTTTCAAAATTGTCATTGTAGTGATCAAGAGTCCAAATTGTATAAATAACCATCATAACATTACTTGAAAAAACAGAGGCAAGCAATAATCCGGTACCTGACTTATCAACACTGTTTATATCAACTTTAATTTCCCTGATTAAATAATCTGCAACATATACCAACCCGTATCTAGCGGCCCACAACAGTGGCGTTGCCATCATATCACCAGCTGCCACATCTGGATCAGCACCTAATGATATCAAGAATTTCAAAGTTGACAATTTATTATTCAAAGTTGCCCAATGGACTAGAGTTATGCCATCTGAATCAGTCAAATTAGGTGAAAAGGGGTTTGGATTTTCCTCAGATTTTACAAGATAATGTTTCAGAGCATTAATGTCACCTCGTTGAGACGCCGATATTACCTCCTTGACATTTCTATCATATTCTGTTTCTTGTCTTTCAGGAGTCTCGGCATCATTGGTATCATTTAGTTCAAAATTTTTCCCCATATCTATTATAGAGGACACAGAATTTGCATCAGAAGTAGTTGTGCTAGATACACCAGAAGTACTTTTAGTGTCTAATGGACCCTCACCGATTTCTTGTTTTTTATTATCTATCAATTCATTGTCGCCATGGTTTTCTGGGCAATCATTTTCAATGGGCAAAGAGTCTGACATTTTATCAGTCACTAAAACTATCCAAATAAATCTTCAAGATATCCAATTATATATAATATGTAACAGGGGCAAGAGTAAACGTTGAAAACCAACTCTGACACCCAACTTGAAATCATGTCTACAGCACTCACAATTTAAGACGCGAGTCAACATGAGTATACTAATATCGTTAAGCCTTGAAAAGATGATTACAATCAATTTCTCGAGAGAGCAGCAATTTTGAATAACCAATAAAGAAATATTTAGTATAAAAAAAATAGATATTAAGTGTTTATTATCACTGGAAAAGTGTATTTGATTCGATTATTTTGGATTGGAAAAACTAAGAGTTAAAATCACAGAATTTAAGCCTTAACCAATCTCATGGTGTTGGAGTGACCAATACCTCTTTGGTGACCTTGGATAACAACAACAGTATCACCCTTACTGATAATGTCCAACTTGAGAGCTTCTTCAATGGCGTATTCAACTCTGTTCTCAACATCTTGGATCCAGTTTTCCTCAACAGGACCAGTGTATGGGAAAGGATACACGCCTCTGTAAAGGTGACAGAATCTTGTAGATCTGTCGTTTCTTGTAACCATTAAGATTGGACAGTTTGGTCTGTATTTGGAACACAATCTTGCAGTGGTACCGGAGGTAGATAGAACAATAATGGCCTTGGCATTTTGTTCAAAAGTGGCGGTGACAGCAGACATAGCAATAGTTTCTTGAATATCGCATGGTTTCTTGGTAGCCTCTCTGATTTCAGAGAATTGAGTGTAGTATGGTAAACTCATTTCAGCAATAAGGGCAGTGTCATGCATCATAGTAACAGCTTCAATTGGGTAGTTACCCTTTGCGGTTTCACCAGAAAGCATGACACAGTCAGCACCATCAACAATGGCATTACCGACATCAGAAACTTCAGCTCTGGTTGGTCTTGGGTTGTAAGTCATGGATTCCAACATTTGGGTGGCACAAATGACTGGCTTACCAGCTAAGTTACACTTGGCAATCAATTGTTTTTGAACAATAAACACTTGAGGAGCTGGGATTTCAATACCTAAATCACCTCTAGCAACCATGACACCATCAGTTTCGACTAAAATTTCATCAAAGTTGTCAACACCTTGTTGGTTTTCAATCTTGACAATGATTTTAATATCTTTACCTTCTTCACCTAAAACCTTTCTGATTTCTCTAACGTCATCAGCAGTTCTAATGAAAGAGGCAAAGACCATATGAACCTTGTTCTTAACACCAAACTTCAGATCTTGCTTATCCTTTTCAGATAATGCTGGTAAATCAACAGCGGTGTTTGGTAAGTTGACACCTTTATGAGAACACACCTTACCGGCGTTGACGGAAACAACCTTCAAGGTCTTGTCATCAACAATTTCAAGAACTCTAAAGGATAAAACACCATCGTCGACGTAGATGATCTTGTTTGGTTGAATCACCTTGACGATATTCTTGTAGTCAATGTACATGACTTTGTCGTCGGAAATTTCCTTGTATTTATCATCAGTAGAGAAGATCATTTCGTGATTTGCAGGAATTGGGTAATCCACAGAATCCCTTGTGGTACCAGTTCTGATTTCTGGACCTTTAGTATCCAAAGCAATTGCCAATGGTCTACCTGGATACACTTCTTCGGACTTTCTAGCGTTGTCGATGACGGATTGGTGATATTCGTATGAACCGTGCGAGAAGTTCATTCTGACAATGTTTAAACCGGCCTTTCTCAATTCAACCAAGGTTTCTACATTGTTGGTCTTTGGACCGATGGTTCCAATAATGGAGGAACGTCTAAAGTTCTTTTGGGGAGTGGATGTGGTATCCAAAGATGTAAGCCATGAGATTTTAGAGGAAGACATTTTTTGCTGGTATTAGGAATTTATTGATTGAATTTGCTTGAAATTCGTTTCTTGTCAAAAAAAGGAAATCAAAAAGACTAAAAAGAATCAAATATCAAATTAAAATTCAATTTCAAATTTCAAAAAATCCTCAAAAAGACGGCCTGCACCTTTTATAATCCCTATAAAAGGAATAATCGATCATGTGTCGCAGCTGATTCCCGAGCCAGAGCTTTCCGGAACATGTTCGGGGGCGGCTCAGCACGGAGCGGGGCCGTCCATTGAGAAAAAGTTRGTGGYGCCATCAAAAATTTCAACAATTGGCGCAGCATTTGTGGCGCAGTGTTTTTGACCRCGAAGGCTCAGCTCAGTGGCTCAACTGTATCTGGTTGCTCTTTTGTTTTCTTGTTATTCTTCCTTTTGCTATCTACCTTTTTTCCTTGTAATTCCTTAATTTCATCAATAAAAAACTCAGAGTRTATTTCTAGRAAAMATATGCTGTTARATTTTAATAGTGTTATGAATAAACTTACTTAGCATGGATGGACGAATGGATGGATGTGGGAGCTTCACCSACTGCGGGGCGGCGGAGGGGGATTCYTTTTACACAGCAAATATTCATTCAAATAAAAACCCTCTTCAATCCAAATGTAATCACAACTCGTTTTTACCACTTACATTATTATTTTCTTGGAGTTATTCATGCATTCAAGTTGGAGATTTTGAGTAATCTTATCAGTTTAATCAACCGGTCTGTGGAAAATATTCATCCCGCACTTTTTCTAAAAAAGAAGAAATTGTAGGGCACGTCATTTCGCTCTTGAAATTTTTCCTATTGTTAGTGGTTGCCAGACRAAATYCCATTGCTCGGTAGAATCTCGTCTCGCCGTTAAYGAAAGAACAATTGGAGCATTTTCACWTTCTTCTTTCTCTGATTTTCTTGATTCAAACTGGTTCGACAGCACACTTTCTCTTAAATCCACTGCCCATGTCTGATACCAAGTCGCCCACTCAGAAACGTGTAGTGGCTAAGAAGGCTTGCCTGTCATGTCGTGATAAAAAAATTAAATGTGATGGCGAATTGATTTCCACACAATCTAAATCTCAATACATAACTTGCTCAAATTGTAAAACCAATGGATCTAAATGTGTGTTTGTTCCAAGCAAACGTGGTGGCCGCAAAAAACGACAAGAAGATTCTCCAGGGTCGTCAGTAGTTTCTTCCACTATCACAGGCATCACCGGAATCTCGAAATCAAACATGTCTCAAATGTATCATCAATCCGCAGATCAACATCAACCTCAACCCCAAGCTCAAAATTTTCTACCACCCCAAGGTTATTACAACTCTTATCAGTATCCTATGCATCCACAATTTTTTCCTCCACCACCACCTAATCCGTTATCTCATCCAATGCATAACCCGTATTTTTATCCTTTTAACAATAATATACCTCCTTTCAAACAACCATCAGAAGAAATGAAAAACAATCATATTTATCATCCCTTTACATACAGCCCGTACTGCTCTGAACCGATGCCACMGCAACAAGCACAATACATGATGGGTAGACAAATGCCATTTTATGATCCTTCTGYTAATATGCCACCATTCAAAAAACGGTTAAATATTGATTTTGAAGATAGAAATTCAAAACATTACATTAGTAGAGATTCTAATGAAAATGATAAGGAAAATAAGGAAGATAACAAGAATGCAGATACCGACAACAATCTACCTAAAGATACAATCAAAACGAATAGTGCTACTTCAACCCCAAATTATCCCGAATTAGAAGGTGTTGATTGCATCGAGGCTACTAATCTATCACCCGATAGTGCTCTTCAAAACAGTTCYAGCAAAGAACATAAGTCAGTTAGCAGAAATAATTCCGTTGGGAACGATAATGATTCATGGTCTTTATCCATTGCTCCAAGCGATTCTGTCACAATGATTGGACAAAAACGAATGCGAAAGGCTATGGAAGAAGCTCAAAAACAGGCATTTATGTCTAAYACTCGTGACTTGAACCCAATAGTTGAACATAATAGTCTGAGCTCAAATACAGGTTCTGGATCCCAATCCAATGGATTTACCGAGGATTCAAAACAAGTTTCTGTATTCTCAACTACTACMATCTCTGAGACTGAAAAATGGATCGACGATCAATCAGCTGAACTTAAAAAGGTTGCCGATGCAAAGTCTGATGATTTAGCTGAATTAAAAAAAAGAAAATTGAAATCCTATAACCCAGTTAAATTGGATGTTCCAATTCCAAGAATGGTTTCTGATGAATTACTTGCCAAGCTCGGTTTACCAGATTACCATACAATYCACAAACTTGTTGGCATATATTATAAGTATGCACATCCAGAAAATTTGATTTTACCTAATATGACGAACTTCTTGAAAAACATGTCAATCAGTCATAGCTACATTACAATTTTAGCTATCATATGYAAAAAGGGTGCAAAATTYATCTCGTTCAATGAAGTTGAAAACTCTAAATGGTTGGAAGAATCTTATTGGAATGAATTTTTTAACAATTATAAAGATTTGGTTCCACTATCTGTRAAAATTCTAGCCACTGTTCTAAATTTTGATAAACAGAACGATGAAGGAGTCATTGATTTTCTTGAATATTTGAACGTAATTGGTACGGATGTTTTTCTTACAAGTATTTCAAATAAAACAATTGATGACCTTGTTGAGAATGGTAATATRTCTTCTCACAATTTGGTGGAAAGAGAGATTTTAGTTAGATCATATTGGAMACTTTACAAAGATCATTTATTTAGAAGACTCAGTTTTGGATACCCRTTTGAAAAAGAGAACCYAGCGACATCGTTTAGATTYCAAAACAATATCGAGCTACCATTGCCAGATATTCAATATTTCAAAGATACAAATGATATTGCTGATTTCAAAAACCGTTTTTCAAAAAGCTTAACCATAGCATCGATCAATACAAACAAACCAGATGCTTCCAAATTGTTTGATTCTGCAACAGTGATTATCTCTTTGAAACTTTTAGAAGAAGTAATGGACAKCATTGAAAATAAAACTTTATTCTCTTACACTTTGACGAAGTTCTCGTCAAGGTTGAAAAAAAACTATCAAATTCATACAGAATTCAAACATTTACAACCTTATCAACTAGAAACYCACCCTAAAAAAGARCCTCATATCATCATCAATGCCAGCAACTTTTTAAGTACTTTTGTTAACCGTACGACATGTTTGATTTTATCCATCAGTCTATCACATGATTTATTATTATACCCAACAAAATCACACAAACCTTTTAGATCTAATATTAACGCATTTAATGATTTATCACTAGTCGAGGTTGATCCTAAATTGATTTATGAAAAGGCACACTYAATGAAAGATAACGAYAAAAAGTTTCAAGCATGGTCTTGGTTTTTTAAAGCTTTTGATGTTGTCTCTGATCTATTGAATCTACTTGAGCTAGGTGACGGTATTTGCTCAGCGACATTWGGCGAAAGAAAGCCATTGAATGAAGTTTTTGAAACAGTTATTGGTCCATGTTGTGCTGGTCCTCCTGTCGTTGAAGAGTGGTGTAAATATAATACATGGACGATGAATGCCAGTAATGTWCCAGTGGAAAATCAAGGTTGGATACAAATGCCAACAATTGTCATATGGACAATGATCCAATCATGGTCATTCTTATCCTCGTTRTGTGTTTCATTAAAATCCATAGATGTCATCTTTGACGAAGAAGATTACAGCGACGATGACAAGAGTGATGTTTTAGAGAGACTTGAAAATGAAATCGATTTGAGTGAAAACGAAGATGAAAATCGAAAGCAAGTAACCATCGAGGCTGGTAGAATAGATAGCATTGAGGAGTATGAAAGGATGGCCAAGAGAAAGAARTATATTGTTGGAGGTATAGGTTATCAAAAATGTGATTCGAATCATACTGGTAAAAAAATAAAAGTTATTAATAAAGAAACAGGAGAAGTTCTTGTTAAAGGACTGGATTTTGAAACGGCACCAGAAACATTTACTCTTTTGACAAGCAAAAAGGATGATCAGACCAAAAACGTTTCTGTGAATATGCTTATAGAAAGAATGAAGTTGATTAGGAAGTATTTGGGTGTCTTAGAACACTATTATGGTGATTGTAAGATTGGGGGTGCATACTGTGACAAAGTTTTCAATTACATTCACAAATTAAATCAAACAAACTAGTTGATGATGGGGTGGCTGTTCATATCGTTTGTAACCACAATTTTTTTTAAAACACAAATTATACAATAGTCTGTATACATGAGTAGRAAATATATCATTTTTTAAGTATACGAAACTGTAAACATTGGGTAAGTTTTTGGGAACAATTATTATGGTATATATTGGGAAAAATGGCTAAAGTACATTATCGGACTATGGTACATAAAAGAATCAAAGCAAATAAATAGAAACAAAGAGGGAAAAAGAAAAAACAGCAGTGAAAGGCATGAATGTTATTTGTATTTGATAATCATGGCTTCACATTCATTGGTCATAACATGTAGTTCAAGCCACTCTTTATTAGATTTAAATTCTTTAAAACAAGCAGCACACCGTCCCTTTTTATCGCTTCTATCACCACTTTTGGTACCTGTTGGATACACAAARTGGAGTGCTTTCAAATGAGTTTTGAACGTATCACGTCTGGAAAAACCGCCTGTTGGATGGCATCTTGGGACATTGATATAATTGTTATCTTTAGRGTGTTCAAAAGGAGGATGTGAATGAGTAGCATTCTCATCATATGAACCAGCAGGATCAAAATATGGACATTGAAAAGGTTTGGAAACAAAATGTTTCTTTTGATGTCTTGTTAGATATCCYTTCACCTTGAATGCTGTGTTACATATAGAACAAATGTAGCCCGAGCCAGCTGTGTCCTTTTTGATCTTATCATCAGATTTTGGAATTTCGGAAYTATCCGAGACTGGAGAGGGCTGCTTTGAATCCTTTTCACTTTCAATAGGAGAAAGAGAAGATGAAGACGACAATTTTCTGAACTTCTTTTTTGTATGTGATTTTGGTGAGATATCACCGACATTGAAGGATTTATCCGGAATGTCTTCATCACAATCGTGTTCTTCAATTATATCCAATTGACGTTTGCGTATATTATCCTTTGGAGATTTTGAAGCCATAGAAGAATTGATGGAATCAACAGGGGARACCATAGATTCAGAGAGATCCGAAGTGGTGTGGTTTTGTTGCATATAATAGACRTTTGTTGGAATTTCTGTGGTTCTTCTGATGAGAGAAAACATCAATTCGTCATCTAGAGGCAATGTATCATCTGTTTCCCATTCATTGTARTGGTTTAAAGAGGAGATTGGAAAATCTACAGTTTTATGAGGAATAGAATGATTATCATCGTATTCGTCATCAGAAAACTCCAAGTGCTCCATAGTATTTGTATTATTTTGGGTATGATTATGGATTTGATTTTCAGCCAGAGAAACATTTGGATTCAAGTTATATGAGATGAAATTTGGATTCAGATGATTCWCCATACCAATATTCATGTTCATATTTGKGTTCATGTTCATGTTCATGTTCATATTGACACCCATCATTTGCATGCTATTGAATCCAATWCCAATACTTTGATTTTTTGAAGGAGAGTCAGTTTTTCTGGCGATATTGGAATTGTTAACCAGGTTTGGTTGATGATGGTGGGAGTGAGATTCATGTTCCAAATCAGAAGAGTTCCAATCTAAAGGATTTGAGGACAAGAAATCATAGTCRAACTCGGAAACAGCACAAGAACGAGTCAATAAGTTTGTGGAATGRAATTTTCCATATTTAATTGGAACCTTGAATAAGTCTGAACCATCATTCATTTCTTCATCGTCAACATTTCTTAGTTTCCCCTCATTGGARGATGGTTTCCCCACTAGGAAATCCAAAACCTTGCTTATTTTTGCAAAAACATCCCAGCTTGTCTTAGTCTGAGCAGGGCTCGGTGTCTGTAGCACAGACACCCAGTCTAAAAACACATCTGTAATCATCATCTAATCGGATATATTTGATGCACCAAGTCCAAACACTACAAACCAATTAGTTCAAAAGCAGCGATCCTAGTTCCTACAACTTTCAACACAAGCTTCTGCTTCTCAACCTATAAACCTCGACACTGATAGCTTTGAAGCTTTTCAACACCAAGATTCCCAAAAAGCAGCACACCCCTGTAATAAAACCAAAAGGAGAAAGGGGAATAGCCCTACAACGTTATCTCTCCATTTTCTCTCTTCGTGCCCGAATTTTCGTCTTATTTTCCTACCGCAAAAATTCTTCAAATCGGAAACGTCACCGGCATCGATCCGCTTGCATAAAAAAAGAAACGTTGGAAATTATCAGACTCTCGGATGGTGCCGCATCAGCGTACGGCACCAAAATGATTTTTTAGGTGGACTGTAGGACTAGCTGAGTTTTTTTAGGTGAGGAAATATCATATTAAAAAAAAATAAAAGTAGATAAAAAAACACCCAATAAGGAAAGTCTGGGGGAGAAGCAGCGGACATGATTTTTTCATTTCTTGTACTGTAAGTGAGTGAGTGAGTGAGTGAGTGAGTGAGTGAGTGTATGTACTAGTTTATGAATACTAAGAGAGTATGGAAAAGTAGGGATATCCATCCAAGCAGAGAGAATAGAAAATGACAAAATCATACCTGCAGATGTCAGGGATTAGTGACTATACGGTGTATGAACAGTTAGGGCAAGGGACTTTTGGAGTTGTGACCAAAGCTAGGCAGAACAAAACAGGAAAGTTGGTGGCATTGAAAAAATTCCTTGTGAATGATAAACTAGAAGGATTCCCMATTACAGCATTTAGGGAAATCACCATCATGAAAAAATTGAGGAACATCAATGTTTTACAAATAGTAGACATGATCCAAGATGAGGGATTCTTTTTCACGGTGTCGCCATACATATCATCGGATTTGAATGGATTGTTGAACAATCCACGGGTGTGTCTGAAATTGGACCAAATCAAATGTCTCATGTCTCAAATTTTGCAAGGWATCAATTACGTCCATCAACAGGGCTATTTGCATCGAGACATCAAAACAGCCAACATTTTGCTTGACCATTTTGGAATTGTGAAGATTGCCGATTTCGGTCTAGCAAGATTATACCACGGACAAGCCCCTTGTACCCCCAATAGTCTTCCCGGAGGCGGAAAACTAGAATATACGGGTCTTGTGGTGACTCGGTGGTACAGATCTCCAGAACTTCTATTAGGTGATCGAAAATATACAACTGCCGTAGATATGTGGGGAATAGGCTGTGTTTTTGCAGAGCTGTTCACCAAAAAACCGATTCTCGAGGGAAAATCAGATATCCACCAGGCAGAACTTGTGTTCAGACTACTGGGTTCACCAACAAGTGAAAATTTCCCTAATTGCCATTTAATCAATAGAAATAATATYAATCTGAAAGTTGATTATCCAAGAACTTTGGAATCCACTTTCGAAAAACTCATGAAGAATGACGGTATAMAGTTACTATCAGGGTTGTTGACCTTGGATCCATTGAAACGATACAATGCCTTGAAAGCTTTAGACTCAGACTATTTTAAAAATGATCCGTTGCCATGTAAAACGCAGGATTTATCGAAGTTCGAAGAATCCCATGAATCAGACGTGAAAAGATTTAAGGAAGAGTTGAAATCTCAACCTTTACCACAAATGAACACACAATCTAATCCAAACAGCTTTTTACCGAACAAAAACAAATTACCAACCGGTCCAAGTTTGAATTATACCAATCCATCTTTGAATCATAGCAAATACGGCGTGGAAACCAAAAGTATGGAGAGAGAACTGTCATCTACAAGACTCATGAATGGATCTCAAGAAATGGACATCAACTCTGTAAAACCCTCCGAATTCGATGTTGACTCTACTTTTAGATCAGAGAAAAATGGTGATTATAGAAAAGATTTCTTACCCAAAAGACAAATAAATCAAATACACAGTCATCTATATAGAAGCAACAGTCGACGGTACACTGACCATAATTTTGAGTATCAAAGAGGATCCAAAAGGCCTTATGAAAGTCATGCAGAAGGAGAGAAGAAGTCCAATTATTATGGCAACACCCATGAGAATTTTCAAGACTATAACTATCCTAGATATGAATATGAAGGTGCTCAAGAACCACCAAAAAAAAGATATATTGATAGAAAAAATACAGATTTTGAATTACATGCTGAACGGGACAGATTTAAAGCTTATAAGCCGCATGAAGGCTATAAACCTAACGGTAGAGATTTGTATGCATCCTCTAAAACTTCCGGTAGAGAATTATACGGATCGACGAAAACTACCGGGTTGAGTGCTTTATCCCAATTAGTGAAGAAGAAAAATGATGAGAAAAGAGAATAGTACACATGTATATGTCCATAACAATTGTCTTTCTTCCTAATCAATTCAATTTGAATTTGCGAACGCATGTAGGAGATATCATATATGATGCCATTTATAGCTAGCTATAGATYAGTTATGCCTTGTGTTCCCCAAACCAATTTTTTTATACTATACACCGAGTAGATTACAGAAAAGGTTGATCAACCACATCAATGAGGTTTATTAGTTAGCTGTATTTTTTGTAATTGTCTCATACGTTTATTAGCTAATCTAAATAAGAAAAGCCCAAACGCAATGGAAGCAGTCAAGACATTATAAAACCAAACATCCCTTTCCTCTATGAAGTTTTCTAGATTCATTCCATAGGAGGCAGCAACAAATAACAACCCTGCAATACACATCAAAGTAATAGACAAATTCAAATTCAACAACATCAAATCATTTCTATTCGAATCCAAAATGATATTTATAATTTCTTCAGTAGTACGAACATCATTGACTCTACTTTCAATGGTTTGGACAATCGAGTCACAATGTAAAGAATAACTTTCCAAAATCAATTCCACTTCTTGGTGATCATCTTTGGATCTTTTGATACCTTGCAGTCGTTCTGTTAGGTATAATTCGTTCAACTCATCATCCTGATCCAACATTTCATCGATTAGATCTCGAATCAATGTAGCTTTCTGTAGAAACTGGCTCAATTTTTTTGAAACAATCAATAAATATTTCAATTTTGCCAAGTCGATGTCATTTTCTAACTCTTTAAGAATCCCGTTCACTACTGTTACATGAATCTGCATTTCAATCATTAGGTTATCAATGACATCGGCAAAAATAGTCTCCAACGCACGAATCTCATAATCAAGTTTATCTCCTTGAAGGTTTTTCAGTTTTTCAGACATATTATTCACAAACTTATCATCGGAATACGAGCCATCATAATTAAATAAAACAACCGAGTCTGGCTTAATCAGAGCCTTTATATTCAAAATACTTAACAGGATACTTTTTTCACGGATGACAACCAATGGCACAATATCATCATAGCCTTTATCAATTTTTCTTAAATCTCTGGGCAGTAAGTCATGTTTCAAAAGCAATCTTGTTTGTTGGGTGTCTGAGCTCATCACTCTATATCTTCCATCTTTGTCAAATAGAATGCATCTTAGTAGAGATCCTCCAGACACATGGCCCACTGGGTATTGAAGATTTCCACCATTTAGTCCAATAGAATGTGCCAAAACCAAATCGGCAGAATTCAGCATATCCTTTTGTGTTTCCGAGTCAATATTTTGCATTCCAAATATGTTCAAATTATGCTTGATATCTTTTTTTGGATCAACATTTTTAGAAGCTAGCACAGATTTCARATTCATATCTAAATTGAATGGAAACTCAAAGCCATGTTTGATTTTATCACCATTGTTATTAGAGACATTATTTATTCTGCTATTCACCTTATTTGAATTTGAGCGGATRGAGTTTTTAAATTTATTGTCTTGATTTTCTGCATTTGTATCTTTAGGAAATGTATTCATTCCACGTCTCCAATTTGTTAGACATTTGGCCGAATGGTTTACGAAATGTCTTCTTAAACCAGAAATAACTGCTCTATTTATTAATCCATTCATGGCWATGAACTCCTCCCTCCTCACMAAAAACAACAACCCTTCCAAAACCCTATTAACTTGGTTCACGAATCGGAATAAACCTCCACTTATAAACCTTTKACCCAGCTTTYCTCTATAAACTCAATATATATAATGCATACATCGATTTCATGTTCAAGATCGTGGCGCAGTATKGATGTAGTAAAAGTGGCAAATTAGCACAGCTCAAAWAATCATTATCTATGCTCTCGCTAAAAAATTAACAAAWTCAATAAAAACTGAAAATACCMAGAAATCATGTTTTGCTCTTATGAATTGCAACYCTCTCTTTAGTTGAGGATCGTGATCAGCTGACTACTTTCAGCGATATAAGTGATGAGGTAATATTTTTTGTTCGATGCCTGCGCGCATCCAATAGGTTTGAAAAGTGGCAAATGATTTGATGAAATATATTGTGTGGCGAATGAACAGTTTCACATTTATTCTATGTTTACGTTTTGGATATAGATGATTTTCTTGTCAAATAAGCGTGTGGATGTATGATTATAGTAGGAAATATAGCTCAGAGCAGTTTGAAGTTTCAACAGAACTAGGTAGAGGGGCCTTTGGAGTGGTTTATTTGGCGCAAGATAAGGTAACCCATAGACAGGTTGCTGTCAAACAAATTGATCTCGAATCAACGGAAGATTTGAGTGAAATCCAGAAAGAAATAGCCATGCTTTCCACTTGCAACCATGAAAATATCACCCAATACTATGGATGTTTCATGAATGGATATAAGCTATGGATTTTGATGGAGTATCTAGGAGCGGGATCATGTTCGGACTTGTTGTCTGCAGGCCCTTTTGGCGAAGAAATGATAAGCTATATAATGGAGAACGTTTTGAATGCTTTGTTTTATCTCCACAACAGTGGAAAAATCCACAGGGATATCAAGGCTGCCAATGTTTTGATTGGATTTAATGGAGAAGTGAAATTGGCCGATTTTGGCGTTGCTACTCAACTATCAAATAATCTGAGTAAAAGATTGACATTTGTAGGYACGCCTTATTGGATGGCRCCGGAGATTATTCTACATGAAGCATATAGTTTCAAAGCAGATGTCTGGAGTCTAGGTATTACCGCAATTGAAATGGCCTATGGAAGACCCCCTCTAACTGAGTATGACCCCATGAGGGTTTTATTYAAAATTACTGAAGGTGAATCCCCCAGCCTTGATTCCGGATTTTCWGACAGTTTCAAAGACTTTGTCAACCAATGTTTGAAGAAAAATCCAAAAGAAAGRGCATCAGTCTCGGAGCTTTTGAAACATAAGTTCTTGAAAAAAGCAAAATCAATTTCAAGTAAAGATTTACGTGCTTTATTGGAAAAAAAATGGAAATGGGATCTGGAAACTGGTAATGTTTCTAGACCATATTATATACCCACAGAAAAAGACAAATTAAAAGACAATGATGGTAACACAAAAAATACTGGTAAAGAAACGATCAAATGGGATCTATCTTTTGACAACTCACAAACCAATACTTTGAAAAAAGTCACTGAAAGTTTTGATAACCTGAATATCGTACTTCAAAGTCCCCTGTTTAGCAATAAMACCRATAATGTAGATGAGGATCAAACTGAAAAAGAACTAAAGATGAAGCAAGAAATGATATCACTATTAAACCAGACGTTTAACAAAGTTTCACAGAAATATAATCTAACCACCTCACAGTATGACATGTTAGTGAATTTTGAGTCTTTACTAGTAGACTCGTTCTTTCTGAATGATGATGCACAGTATCGTTCRATATTTAACAAGTTTTTCAAGATCTTTATTAAAAAGACAATGCGAAGTGAAAATGAAGCACTTAAAAAGTTGCTATTACCAAAATATTATTTGTCTGAGGCCAAATTATTGTCAGAGTTAAAGGGCTCACAAGAAGTTCAGGACACGGACGAAATACTAAACACTCCTTTGAAACGCTAAAATACTTTAGTTAGCTAGAATGTCAAAATTTAGAAAGTTCTGTATATAAAAAAAGTGATTAGTAGATACAAGTATTATAATTATGAGATAAGATACCATGAAAAAAAAAAATTCTATAAGTTCAAATTTCCTAAACGTTGTTGTAATTCGGAAATATGTTTTCCTTTTGCTGTTGAATTAACAACCAGACCYGAAGGTTTAGAGGGTTTTGAAGGTGGTTGTTTCTTGGCAGATTGCTGTTCGAAATCGGAAACAGAATTGTGTGTGGAGCTAGCAGACGTTTCTTGCGCATGAAGATACGCCGGTTTATTGATTTTCGGAGGTGGGACCTTTTTAGGTTTGGAGTGTGCAACTGCTTTTATATCTAATGATGGTTTAGAAGGTTTAGATGGAGGTGTTTTTTTAACAGGGAYGATTGGAATTTCCATGGATGGTACGGATGTTCTTGTAGGAAGAACAGGCGGTGGTGATGAGAAGGAAGTGGTTCCAGGATGTAGCGGTTGAGTGGCATGCGAGGAGCCGATAGAAATATCAGATAACATAMGTGAAGGTGGAGGAGGTTGAARCTGGGAAATATCAGGTAAATGAAAGCCTTTAGGTTCATCAGGAATTTTTCCCGGAATCTGCCCTGATATCTGTTCATTGACAACAGAGGATTTAGAAGAAACAGCAGGGGACTGACTGTTGGATCCAGCACGAAGCAAATCTTCAACTGTGTTGTATCTTTCAGAATTTTTATCCATTGAAACAATGGGTGGTGGAACCTGCGTGATTCCGTTTTTCGTAACATCTCTAGCTTTTTGCAAAGACTGAGATTTAATCTGCTTCAATCTTGCAGCTTCATCTCTTCTTCTGATGACTTTCATTTCCTCTTCTTTACTCAACCGTGCCTTTGGCGGTGGCGCACCATATTTGGATAAATCAAAATCCATCAAATTTGTTTTAAATTTAGGTTCAACRATGACTTCACCGGATGGTCCTGGAGTATTTGTTTCATGGCTACTGGAAGCAGACTCATTTGGGGTGTCGGAAGCAGTGTCAGAAGTAGGAGGATTAGGCAAACTTCTAGCTGGAGGAAGAGGAGCATTAGAAACACTCTGAACCGCAGGGGAGGGATATTCGGGTGTTTCAATATGATATGGAGGTGGTTGTTGGTTGTGAGATTGTTGCGGTGGTGGAGACAAAGGTTGTTGATACTGGGGCAACTGGGGCTGAGAGGGTTGTTGATACTGGGTTAACTGGGGCTGAGAGGGTTGTTGGTACTGGGTTAACTGGGGCTGAGAGGGTTGTTGATACTGGGTTAACTGGGGCTGAGAGGGTTGTTGATACTGAGGATTCTGAGACGTTGGTAATTGGGGTTGAGAAAGTTGTCGTGGTGGAGCAATTGGCGGTTGTTGAACTTGAGGTTGCTGATACGATGGTAATGGATATTGGGAAGGTTGTTGGGAAGGTTGATTTGGTGGTTGTTGCGGTGTTGAAATTGGTAGCTGTTGATTTGGAGGTTGTTGATATGATTGGAATTGAGGTTGGAAAGATTGTTGATATTGAGGTTGAGTTGGTTGTTGGGAAGGTGCTGGTTGGGGCTGTTCATATTGAGATACCTGCTGTGTTTGGCCATATTGGGGTGCTTGAACTTGTTGATATCGGGAAGGTTGCTGAGGGGGTTGTGGTTGGTACACTGGATACATTGTCTGCGGGACAGACTGTTGGTATTCTTGTGCTGGTTGTTGTTGATATGGAGGCTGTTGTTGTTGATATGGAGGCTGTTGCTGTTGATATGGAGGCTGTTGTTGTTGTTGTTGTTGATATTGCTGCTGTGGCTGATATTGCTGTTGCTGTTGATATTGTTGCTGCGGTTGCTGTTGGTTGAACGACTCGGCTCTTCCGTAGGCCGCCACATGATGCGGCGGTGGTGGGAACGACTTTGTGTCGTATTGTGTCGTTTGCATGGCCACAGCACTCGTCTCTTCCGTGTCTGCAGCTTTTGCAGCTGAGTTCTTTCGATTATTTTTGTAAGCTCCGTACCCTGCCTTAGAAACAGCGACAACGCCTCTTCCGGCGCCCTTGAGAGCGGCAATGGAGCCAGCCTTCAAGCTGTCTTGCATTGACATTGCAGAACACGATACACTGCTATTTTCTCAGCACTAGACTACGTTACAAAAGATTACCAGGAAAGAGAGCTGTCCCAGCAAACCAGCCGCAATACAGCCCCACGTCGTATCTTCCCGCTCTTTTTGTGCGCTCCATGGCATGCCTGCACACAGCATGCACATTCAACATTAATTATCTCCATGCGCCGGACGCGCCTTGTAAATACGCCGCCTGTTAAGGCGCTGCCCCCTACGGTGCTCTTTCCCACTCTGGATAGCACATATGTCCGCACGGATCTTCCAACAGGGGACATACCGTATCCATGAGATCACCGTGCTGGACGGCACAGGGGTGCAAACCATAGGGCGATTGCACGACGACCAGACCGAGCGCCAATTGAGTGCGGCCATGCAGTTGTCCTACAACGACGCCATCCGCACCACAGTGCACAATCGTGGGCAGTGGCTGCAGGTGGTGGTGACGGCTGGTGC
>BCGC01000004.1:897722-921846 GCA_001599115.1 Pichia sorboxylosa | reverse complement strand
ATCTTCAACTGTGTTGTATCTTTCAGAATTTTTATCCATTGAAACAATGGGTGGTGGAACCTGCGTGATTCCGTTTTTCGTAACATCTCTAGCTTTTTGCAAAGACTGAGATTTAATCTGCTTCAATCTTGCAGCTTCATCTCTTCTTCTGATGACTTTCATTTCCTCTTCTTTACTCAACCGTGCCTTTGGCGGTGGCGCACCATATTTGGATAAATCAAAATCCATCAAATTTGTTTTAAATTTAGGTTCAACRATGACTTCACCGGATGGTCCTGGAGTATTTGTTTCATGGCTACTGGAAGCAGACTCATTTGGGGTGTCGGAAGCAGTGTCAGAAGTAGGAGGATTAGGCAAACTTCTAGCTGGAGGAAGAGGAGCATTAGAAACACTCTGAACCGCAGGGGAGGGATATTCGGGTGTTTCAATATGATATGGAGGTGGTTGTTGGTTGTGAGATTGTTGCGGTGGTGGAGACAAAGGTTGTTGATACTGGGGCAACTGCGGCTGAGAGGGTTGTTGATACTGTGGTAGCTGGGGCTGAGAGGGTTGTTGATACTGGGTTAACTGGGGCTGAGAGGGTTGTTGATACTGCGGATTCTGAGACGTTGGTAATTGAGGTTGAGAAAGTTGTCGTGGTGGAGCAATTGGCGGTTGTTGAACTTGAGGTTGCTGATACGATGGTAATGGATATTGGGAAGGTTGTTGGGAAGGTTGATTTGGTGGTTGTTGCGGTGTTGAAATTGGTAGCTGTTGATTTGGAGGTTGTTGATATGATTGGAATTGAGGTTGGAAAGATTGTTGATATTGAGGTTGAGTTGGTTGTTGGGAAGGTGCTGGTTGGGGCTGTTCATATTGAGATACCTGCTGTGTTTGGCCATATTGGGGTGCTTGAACTTGTTGATATCGGGAAGGTTGCTGAGGGGGTTGTGGTTGGTACACTGGATACATTGTCTGCGGGACAGACTGTTGGTATTGTTGTGCTGGTTGTTGTTGATATGGAGGCTGCTGCTGTTGATATGGAGGCTGTTGTTGTTGATATGGAGGCTGTTGTTGTTGTTGATATTGCTGCTGTGGCTGATATTGCTGTTGCTGTTGATATTGCTGTTGCGGTTGCTGTTGGTTGAACGACTCGGCTCTTCCGTAGGCCGCCACATGATGCGGCGGTGGTGGGAACGACTTTGGGTCGTATTGTGTCGATTGCATGGCCACAGCACTCGTCTCTTCCGTGTCTGCAGCTTTTGCAGCTGAGTTCTTTCGATTATTTTTGTAAGCTCCGTACCCTGCCTTAGAAACAGCGACAACGCCTCTTCCGGCGCCCTTGAGAGCGGCAATGGAGCCAGCCTTCAAGCTGTCTTGCATTGACATTRCAGAACACGATACACTGCTATTTTCTCAGCACTAGACTACGATACAAGAGATTACCAGGGAAGAGAGCTGTCCCAGCAAACCAGCCGCAATACAGCCCCACGTCGTATCTTCCCGCTCTTTTTGTGCGCTCCATGGCATGCCTGCACACAGCATGCACATTCAACATTAATTATCTCCATGCGCCGGACGCGCCTTGTAAATACGCCGCCTGTTAAGGCGCTGCCCCCTACGGTGCTCTTTCCCACTCTAGACAGCACATATGTCCGCACGGATCTTCCAACAGGGGACATACCGTATCCATGAGATCACCGTGCTGGACGGCACAGGGGTGCAAACCATAGGGCGATTGCACGACGACCAGATTCAGCGCCAATTGAGTGCGGCCATGCAGTTGTCCTACAACGACGCCATCCGCACCACAGTGCACAATCGTGGGCAGTGGCTGCAGGTGGTGGTGACGGCTGGTGCTCCGGCCTTGGGCGTGGGCGTGGGCGTGGGAGTGAGCATGGGCGAGGGAGTGTCGCCCGAAGCGCCAGGTCCCAGTGTGGCGGTGTTGCTGGTSGTTGCTGGGGCGGACCGCGTGCTTGTTTTCTCCCGGGGAGATGGCCGGGCGGCGGACGTTYTGTGCGGTCACATATCGACGCTGTGCAACTGTGCGGTGGCGGCGCCCGTCATCGATCTGGCGCGTCTGCTGCGGCGCGCCTCAGGACCGTGGGAGCTGTGGTTTGGCCACTTGGATACTGCGGGCAAGCTGGGCACGGTGCTAGTGCGGTGCGAGRCCGTCGAGGACGGCGTGGTGACATTGCCAGATTTGACGGCGTATCTCGCGCGCACCACAGGAGTRGATTTGGCACGCACAAAGTTGCTGCGGGTGAGATGTCCCATGCTTTCGTGCACTCATGACGGGCGCATAGACTTTTCCACCGCCATGCCGCGCCGCATGGGCGTCGAAGGGTCGATTTGGGAGGTTATACAGGACTTACTGGGGGAGCGCGCASAAACACTGGGACAGTGACGGTATKGCCGCTTTGTGGGGACAAAACGAGGTTCGGAGGTTTGTGCTATGAATTGCATTGGGTTTTGGTTCTGGTTGTTGTCCGCTTCTGGATAGGCCAGTTTTGATGAAACTCTCTGGAAGCTTTATAGATAAAGTCRCAGTAACAAAAACAGGCAAGAAATCCATCTAGGATGGTTTCTACGTGTGTGTGAGATGTGGAAACTCRGAGTATCCTTGGACGGAGAAGCTATTTGGTGGTGTAAAATGTCCCACAAGTAAAACAACGTTATGTTGGGAATTTATACACCATAGATTATACATATATATATTGATATCTTACATTATTTGTATTTTTAGAGTGAAGTATCCTGGAAAATTTCCAACAAGAAAAAAAACCCCCCATTCAATAGTCAACATCAGAATAGTTCATCATTACATAGACTTCTTTAAACAAGATCATTAAAAATTCATACATCCATATCATTCCATTCCATTCCATTTCTCAAGCTTGGGATTTTTCCATTTTCTCAAAATCCACATCAAAACTGCTTCCACAACCACAACTACTTTTGGTCAACGGACTTTCGATGATTTTGAAACCCTCACCAATCAGCTCCTTCACATAATCGATTTTCGAGTCTCTCATGATCTCCAAAGCTTCTTTGTCAATCATCACTTTCCCATTTTCTCTGCAAAACAAACTGTCTCCRTCTTGTGGCTTGAATGTGGACAGGTCACTTATCTCCAAGTCATATTGAAAGCCATGACATCCTCCCGACTTAACCACTAATCTTAAAGCCAAATTGTCATTTTTCTCTTCTTTCATTAATCTACCCAATTTTTCAGCAGCACTCAACGTTATGCCCAGCTTCAATGGCAACTTATTATATTCGGATATTTGTTCATTGGTGATCTTGGTTAATCGGAAATCATCCATATTAGGCAGTGTGTTTTTGGTGTACTGATACCGTATTCCTCTAAAACTTAAAAACTGTTTTCCAATGTTCTTGCTGTAATTTCTAATCATGGCTTAACGTGTTTGCAGCAAATTCCTAAACTGGTTAACTATTTGTGTCCGATAATGTGTCTACAATTGTATATAGAGTAGATCAAATAGAAAWTTGGGGTGAGGATTACAAATGGAAATTTTTCAAGCTAACATTCTACACCGCCACATTCCGAGACCGGCGGTATGGCGGTGTGGCGGTGCATGCTGTTCAAGCTATTGTCGAATTGTACCATAACAAAACCCATTTTTCTATCCAATAATACATTGAGCATTGTATCATATGTCAATCTACAAATCTCATATCACACAATATAGCTTCCTTATATATATATAGATAATATATATATATGAATCACAATCAATTTTTAGTTGCTTTTAATGCTTTTCTACGGTTTTTTTGGTGATGATGAAARAAGAGTAATGGCTATTGAAACCTAAAACAAAGCTACAAGAACAGTTATTATATGCTGTATGTTTTTTGCATAATCTAATTTGATAATTTAATTGTGGGGTATTTTGTTTGTGCAACAAATATAACTTTGTTGAGCCCCAAAATTGGAGGCTCAACCAGATTTCGTTGCTTCCTTTGGCCCATTGGACGAACATYTGACTTATATATTTGTTATTGTTTTGTCAAATCTCCAAAACAGACACAATTGAAAAGATGACAACATAATTTATGACTATATTGARTCTAATATCAAGTATTATCTTGTGAACTTGGAAATGAATCAACTATTTTTGGTGTAGAATGAAAAAATTAACGGAAGCCATTGTTGTCGAATTTTTTGCTACCAGACACCAATCGTGTAAGGTACTGATAACACCAGCTTGCAAGTTAAACAGAGGAGGGTTAATTATTTGGGTTGAAAAATCCATCACCTGTAGTTAAATGCCYAACACTAAATACTATCTTTTTGAAAAGACGCACTCTGTACCATTCTCAACATGTTTCTATCCACCTCAAAATTTGGTTTTTCTTCATACTCTGTGGTGAATTCTAAATAGGGATGAATAGCTTGCTTTTTCATACAATACTAGTAMTATTCCACTCATCAAACTAATGTCTACATATAGACCTCAACCCCAAATTCACGARGAAATAAGAGAGTATTTTTTTYAGCAATATAACTAAACTTCAAATATATACCCACCAGTACAACTTGCAATRGATSCYATARTCATCTAKAGAATCAAATAAACAACCAGAAAACTAGACAAACTTCCTATTAAAAGAGAAATGTTGATCAAAACCCCAGTAAAAGCAGCAGCAGCAGATTGCTCTCGTTTAGTATCCAACAAACCCCCGATTTTCATGAAACTACTACTAAATAAATGTCCGTTACTGGCACCAAACATGAATTGAATAACCATGTAGCCCAAATCTCCAATATAAGAACCTCTATTTTTGATGTTACATGCCAAAAATAAGGGCAGGTAAAGTAGTCTCAAAACTGAGTAGAGAATCATGATTTTCTCATTTTCAATGACAAACATAGATTTGGCACACAAAACTCTTCCAAACAAATCACCGAGATTCCACAATAAAAATGCCAAAGGAATGAAGATTTTTTTGTCGATGACTCCACCAACAGATTCAACATTTGATGCGAAAATAGGAAATATCAAAGTGATTGAAAATGTCAGTATAATGGTGGATTCGACATATTTCAATTTGTTCCACAATTGTTTGAATCCAACTCTTTCATTTTCCGACCTACAGCTGTTGGAATCCCGACTCTCAAAACTATCTTCAACRAACGTTTCTGTTTCTGTTCCTGTTTCTATTTCTGTTTCAGCACTTTCATCTTGCGAGTTTCCTATTTCTTCCAAGTTGACCAARATATGCTTTTTTTCGTAATGTTGCATGATCCATATAAAAAGCTGTGCAAGCCCAGCCATGAAGATACTAKTCATGAAATACCTGACTGCTTCACCCTTTCTGTCCTGATTATTTTGGCTCACAGAGACAATCATGGCAATTGAAGGCAGTACACCTGCAATGGCATTTCCAACGACACTCGCATTAGCGTACCATTCTCCCTGCGTGTTGACCATAGACATGACCCCAACCTGGGTCAAGCAGGATCCCGCCGCTGTCATCATCACATTGAACATTACAAACATGAAGTATGTCACATGTCCTGTACCAATTTCCTCACTGCGAGCCACTACCGTCAAGGTCATGATACAAAAGACCGCCATTTGAACCCAATTTCCCGTTTTCAGCAACGAAACATCATCAATCTGTACCCTGGACAAGTACCAATTRAAAAYTGTGGCACTGACGGTAGAAACCGTCATCATGCTCGAGCTATAATTGTCTGCCAATGCACCACTAAAGGTTGTCTGAAAATAATCCGATGCCGAAAGAAAACAATTCCATGGCCAMAGAGATGCTATACCTGCCATCATAAAAACCCCATACTTCAATGAAGAYAATCTAATCTCCTTTCCCAGTATTGGAAYCGTTCCAATCACCACGGAGTCTTTCTCCATGGGCAAGAAGTTTGGTATTCTTTCACTTCCAACTTGTTGTTATCAATTCTTGTGTAGAAACATGTAGCGCTCGCTTTCAGCTGCACTATTTATCGCTTTTAGAAAATCACCATTAGCGACATGTTTCGAAGTCCATAGCATCATCTATGATGTCGAAATGGGTAATTATGACTGGACTTTGTTTTTTGCAGGTTGGTGAAAAAGTAGGAATTGCATGAGAAAAATGAATATTGAACAAAACATGATATTTTTTTGCGGCTGAGATGTAAAATTTCAATTAGGGTGAATGTCGTCACATAGTCAAACCAAGTTGGGAGCACAAAGACAGAATGATAATCAAGAGATTATTGGGTAATAAATTTATATCATTTGAATTGATCTGGTTTTAATAGTGAAGACACATTTTGATTGAATGTTTTTTTGGTTTGTAATATTAATGTAACTATGTTTTTTTCGTCTAGTAGTGATTGGATTAGATTGGATTGGATTTGATACAAATACAAGCAAACCAGCTTTAAACCGCTATTTACTTAAATTGAATAAAATGTCTAAAAATGGACCAATGTTGAATAGATGAATTTCTTTAATATTCAGATATATAAATATAAATAAATATATAAATATATAGGACATTGTATGTATGGGGTATATTAATTATAGAAGGATGTTCAGYTCCCTTAGCACATTTTCAAAATCAAAAGAAGTTAAGATCATTCGACTGTCAGTAACATCATTCAAATCCAAAGTTCCATTGATTATATCCCTTTTCAACATACTTTCTTTTGTATATAATACAACATTTGTATTTCKTGGCACAAGGTAGATTCTCATGTTAGATTTATATCTTGGTCGGGCTATTTTTTTCTTCAGAAATGTTGTTGTGATRTCATCCCCCGGAAGACCACAATCAAAATCATTAAGGATTTCCAGATCATTTTCKGTRTTTCTAATTTCACTTGAGTGGTCTTCTTCARTTAGAATGGTTCTATACATCAATTTTAGATCAAATTCATCATCATCCAGCCATTTGTCGCCGGGTTTTATTGTTTCCATTTTCAGAACGATTGCGCCTGTTTTTTCAAAAGCGGCTGCTCTAGTTACTCTGAGAAAAGTATACTCCTTAATGTCGAATAGCTCACGAACTGCAGTGTCAATTGATCGATAGATCAAAGAATCACTTTCAATTGATTCACCAGGGGAAACCTGATATTTATCATCAACAAATGTAACAGAATGAGTCATTGTATTCATATCAAATGATCTAAGTGTCTGTTTGTTTGTATTGTTTGATAGGTTCGGTATATTCGAAGTATTAGGCGAAACATGGTAATTGCTATAGCCAGAAGTTTGGGGTGGAAAAGTAGGAGTTGTTGAAAGCAAAAATGGCGAAGAATTTAAAATAGAATTAACAAGAGGGCTGTTTAGTGTATTAATTGGACGATAATCATTTTGGAAAGCAGGAAACAAACTGCTGGTTGTTTCAGAGTCCACGACTGTACTAGAATTGGCTGTGGGTATATTCTTGAATCTCCAATCGATTGAATCGTTAAAAAGAAGCTCCTGAGCAGCACTTTTTTCATCCAACTTTCCTTTTTTCAAGATTCTGAATTTGCCAAACATGTCTGTATCCAAGGATGCCAGATTTGCATTATTATCTGAAAAGGCGATTGATGAAAGGTCCATATTTTCGGTTATCAGCATTCTATACAAGGTCGGCAAGTTTGGCACCAAGGTCAATCTTACTTTAGTGATTGGTGTTAGAGGTCTTCCAATATTTTTTTTTGTGAAAGAGGTGGAAACTGGGCTTTTTATCACTTTAGATTGTTTTTGACGTTTCAGCTTTGTACGTTTCAGTTTTCTGTAGAGTTTGTTTTTGAACTCGGCTCTTTTGTTCAAATCTTGGATATCGGACAGCTTTATATCTTTGTTCCGATGTGCCAGTTTCACCGTGGAATGCACTATTGAGGGCAGATGATAATGTGGTCTATAGAAAATGAATTGTGGCGGGTTCAACGACGTCAGCAGCGTACTTTCTCTGAAAATGTGGTCAAAAGGCGTCGTAAGTGGTGAACTAGCCACCGAAGTTGGTACCGACGAGATGTTACTGCTGCTACTACTGCTGCTGCTTCCTGCCTCAAACTCGGCCCCTGTACTAACATAATTGTAGCTTGGGAGGAATGTATTTGTGCGTGAGTAAGATAGCCCGCTGATAGACGTATCCTTGTAGGACAGAATCGGAGAAGGAAGCACAAATTGCGAAAATGGCGGCACTGGAAGAGAAGGACCCATGACTCCAAACAGTTCCAAAAAAGTGAACAACAAACCAAAAACTACCTTGCCAATAATGGTCTATTTGCAACGTAGAAAGCCGATTCTATTTAAATCTGCCAAGGGGAGCAAAATTAACAACGTGGGTGCAATCACAGAAATTACCCAAATGGGATTACGTTACGCCACTTTTTACCACGTGCGGATATGTGGCGGACCAGGAACAGAGCGAAGGAAAGGGAGGAATGTGGCGCAGTGGGATGAGTGCATTACGCGTTTTTCTGTGGCGCAGTGGTTCATTGGTGCTGAAAAATGTTGACTTTTCTCCTTATGTTTGTACGTGTTGTTTTGTTTTATTTCCATATTGATTTATTTGACAATGCGTTTCTTTGTGGCACTTTTTCTCGCATGGATTGCCGTGGCGCAAGCACATATTGCCTTGCTGCCACCAAAGGGCAAGGAATGCTTTTATGAAACCCTCAAGGCCAACGACGAGTTGGCAGTTACGTTCCAAGTCGGAGACAGAGACAGAGACGCCGTCGAGCAGCTGCATTGTGATTTCTGGGTGCAATCTCCTTCGGGCAAAATCATCAAGACGCTGACCGATGCGTCACACGGGTCCGTCCAGATCAAGGCAGAAGAACACGGTAAGTACCTGTATTGTTTCAGTAACGAAGATTCCACCATGAGAACCAAAGATGTGTCCTTCAATGTCCACGGTGTGATCTACGTTGACATCAACGACAATTCCGGCGACAATTTGGAGTCTTCAATAAGAAAAACCCTCGAGTTGGTGTACGACGTYAAAAACGAACAAAACTACATTGTTGTGAGAGAAAGAACCCACAGAAACACCGCTGAATCAACAAACTCCAGAGTCAAATACTGGTCCATCATCCAGGTAATTGTCGTCATCCTCAACTCTCTTTTCCAGGTTTTTTTCCTCAAAAGATTTTTCGAAGTCAAAAATGTTGTCTAAACCTATATACTATCCATAGAGACACATATAATGTCAATACCTCCTACCGATTCGCCATAAGATATATTATGTCTGGAGCACTTCCTGTGTGCCGTATATACATGCCGCGATGTTAAGAGTTGAGAATTCAAGTCTTGATCAATGTCCATCCATATCACAYACACCATTCCTACCTTTTCTCTAAGCTAGTCACCATCCAATGGAGTCGCAATCGTTCCCAACACAAACACCTGTGGAATTTTCTCCCTCTCTTTTGAAGGCCTTTGATGAGTCCAACCATTCCGCAACTTCTCGTCAAGAGTCATCCAAACAGTCTATGTTGGGTGAAAAATTGCAAGCAGCTAAGTCTACACTAAGCTCTGCCCACAAAACCTTGTCGGAAACAGTTGAGAATTCCATATTAAGTAAAGACGAAAACCCTGCAGTCGGATCTGTTCCTTTGAATGAAAAATTGGACAAGGTGTACCAGTCATTGAAGAATTCTGCCGAAGCGAAAATAACAAAGTCCCCAGAATTAACAAAGATCGAATCTGTTGTTACTGACTGTTTGTTGMAAAATAAAGGCAAGCCTCTGAATTGCTGGGATGAAGTACAGGAATTTAAAAGAATAGCCGGTAATCCTTAAATTTCAAGTCCATAAACTCACTAATACTACTCATTTATTTTTGTATAACGTTTATAAATATCGAATAAAATCCAGATTCAATCGTCATCTCAAGCGACATCACATTCCAACAGCTTTATAGATTAGAACCAAGGCCGAATCTCCTTCACTACCTCCTGCAAGCGACAAGATTTTTTCTCTGTTCAAAACAGAAACCTTGTCGTCGTTGAATTTGAACCATCGATCGCCTGTAATGTCATTTTCATCTTTGATGAAAGCTTGGTAATGACCCGAATCAGCGCTCGCACCTTGATGTGCAATGACACCAGTCAGTTCATAGGCACTAGAAGGATTTTCACCTTCAGAAACATTCAATTCCTTGAAGGTCTCATTGAACTTTTCTTTGAACTTCTCATTCATTTTTTTCATTTCATTCTTTTGATGTTCATATTGCTCCCTGGTAGTAAAGTCTTGATTCAACTTGGCCTTTTTTATTTGTCTGAATTCATCTTCGTTCTCCTTCTCAATTTTCATCAATAAATCTCTAGCCTTGATTTTCTGTTCTTTTTCACTATCATCGACTAGATCTAAAACATCAAGTTGGAATGGAAATTGAACTTTACGCATGATTTTGGCCTTTTTACCCGTGTCACGTTTCCAGAAAAATCTAACAAAATTGATTGTTAAATATTTAGGTAGTTTGGTGATTTTTCTACTGATTTCATAATTAGCATTTCTACCTAAATTGTCACTATTCTTCTCAATGGTTTCCTTCAACCCATTTTTGAGTCCATCTTGCAAGAAGTTGGTTGTTGCTCCTATATGGCAGCTCAGTTTATTACCATCTTCAAAACCGTACTTGATTTCCTCACTAGGGTCCTCCAAACACTTTGTCTCCGTCTTGAATTCAATCTTGAACTTCTTTTCTAGGTCTGGAAACTTGTGGAGAATTGTACTCAGAATTTGTGAATAAGCTTCTTCTGCATCTTGTTGTTTGTAAAACCCTTCTGGTGAAGTTTCTTGGAATTGGGGATACGCATTTCTGACTGACGTCAAAAAATTCAATGGTGTCACTGCACTGCCATTGGAGCTTTTCAAATTCAGAAACAAATCTTTCATGTTTTTAACAACACCATCAGCCGGTGTGTTTGAGAAGCTGTTGGTCTTATCTAAATCTTCATGGAACTCCTCCACAGTGTTTAGCATTTGGATCGAACTATTCAAATAACACGTGTTACCCAAATTGGTTAAACCAGAAGGCAAATTTAATGTATTTGGGTTAACGATCATACCGTTTTTACCCTTCTTGTCCTCTAAAAATTCCACATTATCCGATTCCTCTTTCTTAATCACATCTTCCAATRGTGTACCTAGACACATTATTGTTTGACTCGCCTTCAGCCCAATAGTTCCTAGATTTGCTTCATCCTTTAACGGGCCTCCACGAACTAGAATCTTCTGTCTTTCAGGAGGAACATTAGTCAATGAGCTCACCTGCAACTTCAATGTCAACCCACTCTCCTCTGTATCGACTTCTACAGGGTACACTGTACCTGCATGCTTGATCTTAACACTAATAACGGCCATTTGGTCTAAAAAGAAGAATAAACAACACGAAACAAATTATGGCAAATTGCCACTTTTTGCCCTCGAGCATTACTTGAGTTCGAGCTGCTATGTAATGTTTTGGGTCTTGCAAAGAATACTGCGACAAATGATTAGTTATAGTACTAAAAAGATCATCGGAAAGGTCTTTGATGATATAGGATGCTACTCTGATTTTGCTGATGATTATCCTAGCATTTCTAAACTATATTCATGGTATATATTTATCCTTTTTATAGAGTGTAATACTTGCTACTATACAAATGTTCAATTGCTTTCAAGTCAGGCTGTGACTTCTGAAATTTATTACGGGTTCATTTAATTTGCTTATTTCTGGAGAAACAAAAAACAAGGTCATGAAACAAGAAAAAGTAATGTCTGGGACTTTTGAATTAGCAAAAACAATGTGCAATAAATTCGGAAAATAGCACACATAGACCATTGCTATGTGCCCTTGGTGGAAAAAACATGATTCAATTGGATCAAAAAATCATGAAATATCTTAAAACTCTTTCCTTTCATTAGCTCAAAATGCATTTCTTCGATATGATTCACTCTTCTACTCGGTTTTTGTATCAACTGTTTCTACCTCTACCACCTTGCTCAGACGTACCATTCCATCCACAGGAACAATTGTCTCAATCGAGATATCAGGCATATTAGGTTCGGGACCTTCTCTAATACCAAGTAAAGGATCTTCTCTCTGTAGTAAATATCTCAAAACAACCAAGCAACCATCTTTGGACAGTACCAACGAGTTTTCAGAACATTGCATTCCCGCACAACATAATGGACATCCATATAAACATTCACAAGTTTCAACAGCTTTCAAAGCCTCTTCAAGAACCAGTTCACAGCAATCAAATATACGAGATGATATTCCATTTCCACTGCGGCCACCTTTGTTATCAAAAAGAATCATTCTAGCTGGTCGTTTTCTTTTGCTCTCCCTTTGGGCAAATTCTTTTTCTGGTGCTTTACACTCACAAGCAATTTCGTCGTAGCTACCAACAGTAACAAATCTTGGTAGCACATTCATCATAGCATGCTGAACCGCGTGAATGGAACCCGCTAGTGACAACTTCTTCTCTTTAATCATGGATATTAACGGAGAAGGAAAATCGGCCCAAACCCCTTTAGACCTATACTTAACTGGTGGATTATTCACCTCAACAGAATCTAAAATTTTACCTCTTTTGTCAACTTTAAAAAACCCAAAAACGACACTCGTTTTAACAACATTACCAAAGTATAATGGAATCTTACCTTGAACACCTTCTTTCAGAGGTCGTATTCTCTCAATCAACACAGGATCAATATCAGTATAATCACGTTGGCTTGTTGTCCAGTCAACATTGACCCTTTCAACAAGTGCATATTTGTCATCCACATTAAACTCTTTAACCAAATATGGCAACCCTTGATGGATAAAAATGCCACCTTCATATAATGTAAATGTCGTTCTTGTTTCCTCAATGGTTTCAATAACTTCTTGTCTTCCATTTCCTCCGGTTATATCGACAACTGCATAGCTCTCTTCATCAATCGACCTAATGGATATATGAATCGGAGGAAATGGCAAGTATCTATCATTGCATGTCCATTTTTTGTTACTATCATCCCATGATAGCTTTTCCCTCACTAAAGTTTCAAAAGTATTCCATGAGCAATGATCCCACCATCTGTTCCACTCCATATGTAGCTCTTCATTACTCACACTATTTTCTTTAAAGGCACATTGAAGTTGTCCCTCTACAATCATCAAGTTTTTCAGATCAACACAAAGATCTTCCCATTCTTTTTTTTCAACTAACTCATCAATTTTACGCACATAGTGTTGACTCACCGGATCACCACCTGCAACTAATAGACACAAACTATCCAAGCCCCTCCTTCCTGCACGACCCATTTCTTGTTCAAATCCACTCAAGCTCACAGGAAAACCACACATTAAAACAACATCTAAACCACCGATGTCAATACCAACTTCTAAAGCATTTGTTGCCACAATGCATGTAAGTCCACCATTGAACATTTGCTGTTCAATTTTCCGTCTATCAGCAACACTGTAACCACCTCTGTAGCTCATAATATGGCCAATCAAACTTGGATCGGTTTCATTTTTCAATAAGTTTCTTACCTCTTTCATAACCAATTCAACGGTTTTTCTAACTGTGCAGAAAACAATCGTTCTAACTTTTAGTTTCAATATTTGTACAATCAATTTACAGGTATCAGTTACCATAGACCCACCATTATCAAGATCTGGATTCCATCCAACTATTGTTCTTTGACCACAAGAAGATCCATTCATACTCTCATCAATCCACAATATGTTTTTAGAGTCTTCTTTCCCTTCACATCCAATCATTTTACCTAAATGTAAATCCGCTGTATTTAAAGTTGCACTACTGGCAATAAATTGTAAATTATAGTTACCAAACAACTCGCAAACCCGTTTTAGTCTTCTTAAAATGTAAGCTACATTGGATCCGAAACTACCTTTATAAATATGCAGTTCGTCAATGATAACATATTTTAATTTACTCAAGAATCTGGCCCACTCAAGATGTCGTGGTAAGAGTGTTAGATGAAGCATGTCAGGATTTGTCAGTATTACTCTTGAATATTGTTTAATAAACTTTCTGTCCTCTTTTTTGGTATCACCATCAAAAGTCTGAATTACATCACGGTCAATATAATAGCTAAGATCAGATATGTAATCATTCAATGATCTAAACTGATCCTGCGATAACGCTTTCGTTGGAAAAATAAGCAAAAAAGTTGAATCTGATGACGTTAACAGTGACTGCAGAATAGGAAGTTGGTAGATCAATGACTTACCGGAGGAAGTTGAAGTTGTGGAAATCACATGTTTTCCCTCGTTCAGAACTGCGTTTATTCCCATGGATTGATGTGAGTATACTTTATCGATGCCTTTTGCTATGAGCAAGCTCTGTAATTCTGGATGCAAATCTATATCGTCAAAAAAAAAATCATCATATTTGGCTGGCTTGGAAGGAATCTGGTAAGTAGATTTGTATTTGGAATCTGCCTCTATTTGATGCTTATATATCGGTAATTGTTTAAATGTCTTCAGCAATTTATCAATTGAACAATGTTGTGTATCTATTGTTTCAGTGTTCATTTCACTTATTGGGTCAATAAATTTTATGTGCTCAGGCATAAATTTTTTATATAGTTGTAACAAAAAAGACTTGGAATTTTCTTTATGCAAATGTATGAAATGATTTAATGCTTTTTTGAACCGGTTATCTCTCTTTATAATTAATTTTTTCATTACATCTGGAGTCAGGTTTTTGTTAAAATCATTATTGTGATAAGTTTTATTGCCGGAATCTACAAACTCAATTATCAAAATCTGGTTATTTATATTGGTTGGATCATTTCCATCAATATCAAACATATCCTTATTATTTTGATTCTGTTTAAATCCTTCTTTCCAAGTGAAATGTTTTTCTTCTAAAACCAATTGATTTTTATCTATATACTCAAAAATCATATTATTCGGTATCAATGATTTTATTTGAGCCACATCCTCCATTTTTAACTCCATTTTCATAGTTTTAAGAACGTGTTCCTGAAATAGTTCAAACGTTGTTATTATATGCTTTCTGCTAGACAAAAATGTGTAGTACGAAACGAGTTTGAAGTGCAATTTTTCAAGAAACTTAAAATGGTCATCTTTTAATATATCTTTGAGCTCATTAGAAGACATGTAATCTGGTAAGATCTAAAGTTACACAACAGCTGTTTCAATAATCTAAGGGTAGATAAAGTGAGCATTTGCCACAGACAATAAATTTATTTGCGCCTTGCCGCGCCGCCACATCACTTTCTAGGAGAATTTTTGCACCGCCACTTGAAGTATCTAGAGCTTGCAAGACTATATTCACTTGATCAAAAGCAACGACGCTAATTTTGACAATAATCAATGTCTTAAAGTTTGATTATGATTTACTGTATATAGTTTTCAACTTTTCAATCTTATGATTAGTTATGGTTAGACTTGTATATAACTTTTTTTCAATGCAGAAGTTAGAAGAATTCGAGATGTAGATCGTCATTTTCAATGCCAGTTTAAAGTTTAGTGTCATTATTCATAGACAGAATTGGTGCCAACTTAGCATTCCATTCGTCTTCCCAATGTTTGGAGCTCTCTAACAAGGCTCCACACTTTATTTTTTTATATGAGTTTCTGTTTTCAGAAAGTAAAATATTGGCTATCAAATCAGCCATTTCGGACCCATCATTGTTGTTCTTCAGTATCATACCATTCTCATCATTTTTGACTAGCTCATTGATGACAGGATAATTCATAGATATAACAGGCACTCCAGAACCAAACAAATCGACAATTTTCATCGGCAGATCCAGACCCGACGAGGAATAGTGTAGAGATATCCCCAGATCGGCTATCTTTAGGACATTCGGATACTCCTGTATAGGTAGCCAGATATTAGTTATAAAAACATGCTTCCATTGGTGTGACTTTACCATTTTCTGAAATTCTCCCTGCAGAGGGCCCTTACCGGTTACAACCATAAAAATGTTATTGTTTGATTTTTCACTGATTAAACGCTTGTCCAATTGGATAAGAGCATCGACTAAAACGCTAAAGTTTTCATCAGGTGTAAATGAGGTTGAAGTTACTAATATTCTGTCTAAATTCTGATCATACGATTTTCCTTTGAAAATGAATTCGTTTCTAGATAATATTAGTTTCAACTCTTCCTGGGAATTGAGAGGACTAAAGATTTCATTTGGGCGATCATAAACAGTTAGTATTTTTTCTTCAGAAAGATTGAACTCGTTAATCAGATATCCCTTCAAGGCTTTTGTTACTGTCAAATTGAAGTCGGCAAATTTGTTACTACAGTACTTTTCATAAAATTTCATCAGTTTGACAACTGGATGTTTTTCGTTTTGGTATTTCAAGTTCAGAATGCTCCAATTCAAATTATGCCAATCAATTATTATTTGTAAGTGTGGTGCCCAAATATTTTTAATCAAACCAATAATCAATAAAATTGGCAAAGATGGAGGATTCTGAATTAAAATAAATCTTACTTTATCATCAATGATGTTTTGCAACATGTTGGTGAGATTAAACAGTTGAGATACCACTTTCAAAACTGCAAATATAAGGTATGGTAAATTTCTAGTGTTTTTTATCACCGGTATGTCATAAATTGTAATGTTTTCGTTATTCCTCACAAAACTAGGTAGATCACTTTCAAGATACCCGCATAGGTTCACTTGATACCCCAATTGCATTAGACTATTAGCGTGATATAACATTCTTGGGGAGTGTCCCAAGTCTCCTAACACAACAATCACAACTTCATCCAAATCTTTGGACAATTGTATGTTTTTTCGACGGTTATACACTCTATTTCGATATGACAACATGTGGAAAAAATACAGCAGCGGCGCTGATAGCCACAATAACAGGAAAAACAACGAATATTCATTAAATTGAAAAAATGTTTCAAATAATGGTGCCTTTATCCATTGTGGCATCGTTTATATCAAAGCTTAGGCCAGAAACTTCAACAAGATAAGCTATCAATATGAAAAAAAGCCATGCATGCACGCATGAAAGATATTCGATGGCACGAGGATGCTTCGCTGTCGTAATGCGCTAGAAATTACGTCTCAAGAAAAACAAATCGTATTGAGAAAGTTTTCTAAGAGTAGATGTCTAAAGTAAATGCCTATATACATGTTTATATATCTATGTATATATTATACTGCTACCTGACTTAAAATTATCTATAACCGAATTCAACTTTGTCAGGTGTAAAAAAAAAACAGAAACTTGATAAATCAATCTTTTTTTCTATGCAAAGCATAGAATGTTGATACATATTTCCAATTACTAATTAGGGAATTCAATATTCTTCTACAAATAAGAACAATTTAACACATAAAAAATGCATTTTAAACGACGAATTTCATAAAATATTTTGTTCTTTCAATGAGAAATATAAATCAAACTAACAATTTCTTCCTATAGCACTGAAGTGAATCTGTTTTTTATGACATTATGGATGTTTGAAACATTCTAAAAGGATTTAAAGTTAAAATCAAATACTATCTACAGTAAACATTAGCTTGAAAATAGATATACCATTAAATCATTAACATTTCGGAAGCACAAGTATGCTTATTACAAACAAGCAAGCCGAAGCTCCCATGTTGTTATTCGTAAATATATTCAAGACGTCGAGAAGCTTTACAAATATTACAAATATCTGCTTTTTGAAAAATCACTAGGTCACAGCTCGAACCTGCTACAAGAGACGTTAAACCCCGAGCCAACCCCGTGCGCAGTATCAAGACCAGTAAAAAATGGGGTGGGGTGTGTGGCCGAGAGGTTAAGGCGTCAGGATCAGAACCTGATTTTCTTAGGATTTCCTGGGTTCGATCCCCAGCACACTCACCCTTTTTTTAATTATAAACTGAAGTGTATACAAAAAGAAACTTCTAAATAATCGGTCTCTGGGTTGTGCATTGCTTGAGATAATTGGCTCAGCTACCCACCCTAAGGCTCAACCGGATGGAACCGTTTTTCTGCTCCCTGCGCGCCATGGCAGTGCAACATTAGCAAAACAGCATTTTGCGCCGAGCATAAAAAGCAAAAGGCTCAGCAGGCTCAGCAGGCGGGCGGGCGGCTCAGCACATCTTGCGACGATCGACGTTTGATTGAGGCTAGTTTTCGGGGTTCACGGCTGATGCAAGCGTGCATCAGTTTTTTTCTCGGAGTATCTGCATACCGGTCCCAGTGTGGGGTAAAAAAAGTAGATATTTAAGGCATGGAATTTCAACCAACTTTTGAAAAACAAAGATTGGTTTTGAATGTATTTTATTGATAAATAGTTATTTTTACCATTAGAATACAAACGATCTCATCGATATGAATAGACTTACCCAAATTGGAAGCCATTTGGCACCAGAAAGCGATATAACTTCACAAAAAGATGGAGATGTGGTTATTGTTGCTGCGTATCGTACTGCTTTAGCCAGAGGGTTTAAAGGTGGTTTTAAGGACATGAACTCAGATGAAATTTTATACAAGTTACTGTTAGAGTTCTGGAAAAAAGTGGATATGGATCCTTCCCTTGTTGGGGATGTGACGGTTGGGAATGTTTTGAATCCGGGAGCAGGAGTCAATGAACATCGAGCAGCAGTTATTGCTGCAGGGGTTCCTGCCAAGGTTCCTTTTAGTGCAATTAACAGACAGTGCTCGTCGGGGTTGATGGCTGTCAATGACATTGCCAACAAAATCATGACTGGCCAAATTGATTGTGGATTGGCTTGTGGAGCCGAAAGTATGTCACAGAACTACGGTCCACAAGCTATTCCCAAAATTTCCAAAGCTGTTATGAATGCTTCCAAAGATTCCAAAAACTGCTTGTTGCCAATGGGCTTGACTTCGGAAAATGTCAATGAGAAATACAATATCTCCAGGGAGCATCAAGATAAATTTGCTGCTTATTCTTATCAAAAGGCCGAACATGCATCAGCGAGTGGATTATTTGAAGATGAGATTTTACCAATTGACGTCGACATAGTTGACAAATCAAATTCTACAACAAAAAAGGTCAGAATTGATCGAGACGAAGGTCCAAGAAATGGAGTCACTGCCGAATCTTTGTCTAAAATTCGTCCTGCTTTCAAAAAGGATGGTAAATCCCATGCTGGTAATTCTTCCCAGGTCTCTGATGGTGCTGCTGCTGTATTATTGATGACCAGGAAGATGGCTAAGTCCCTTAATTTGCCTATTTTAGCAAAATACATATCAACAGCAGTTGTGGGTGTTCCTCCTGATATTATGGGTATAGGCCCTGCCGTTGCAATTCCAAAGTTGTTAAACAAGTCCAAAGTTGACCAATCTGATATCTCGGTGTTCGAGATCAACGAAGCTTTTGCAGGCCAGGCATTATATTCAATATATTCCAACAACATTGATATCGAAAAGGTCAACCCAAGAGGCGGTGCAATTGCTTTAGGACATCCTTTGGGCTGTACTGGAGCCAGACAAGTGTGTACCCTATTAAGAGAACTAAATACGGGTGAATTAGGGGTTGTTAGTATGTGTATTGGGGGAGGACAAGGTGCTGCTTCTTTATTTTTGAAAGAATAACCTTGTTCTTCTACATATTTTAAATATATATATATATATATTATTGTAATGAGTGTATTATGAAAGTAAAAAAATGGTCTATGAATAAAATCAATATGGAAACATAACTTTTTCTTGAATATAACGACTTCCCATCGTTTTTGTGCAGGACTCCAAATTTTCCCACTGATTTAGTGCGGAAATGTTGAAATTTCCCATCAGGTATGTGCGAATTACGAAACTACCAAGTTTAGAAATTTATTCATTTAAAAACGTAGATTTTTCACCATTTCTTGTCCTCTGGAAAAAAACATATCCATTCGGCAATCAGGCACAAATTATTATGAATGAAGCAACACCGCTGCCTACTAATGCTGTAACTATATCAGAAACAACTAAAAAGGATAAGAATGATAAAAATAGAAATAAAAATCGGAATCGAAACAGAAATAAAAGCAGGAATGGGAATGGGAATGGAAACGGGAACTCAAATGACAATGAGAATGAGAATGAAGAAGAAAGTACTAAAAGACAGCCAGGTAAGTCGAAAGATTTGCAGAACAAAAAAGGATCTAGCAATAAAAGTAACAACAAAAATAAAAATAAGAGTAAAACCAAAAATCCACAAGCTTCTAAACCATCAACTATATCCAAAGCTTTGATTAAGGAACTTGAAAAGTTATTAAAAGAGGTTGTTCCTATTACCGTGAATGGTGTATTGTTAGAAAAGTTAAGCACAGATCCGTTGTCTTATTTTGAAAAAATAATAAATGATGAATCGAATCAGAACGAGCTTTTCATGACATTTTTGATGAAACCTTCTGATCCAGACTTTCCCTATGATATTGATTTGTTGACAGTCACCTTGTGTATTCCACAGTCTTATCCACATTCTGTCCCATCTCCAACAATAATGATTTTGAATGACGATATTCCAAGAGGCTTTAGTGTCAATATTGAAATTGGGTTCAAACAAATCGTTGCAACCGTTCTTGAGAATAGGATGAACAAAAGAAACGATTCTCAGAAAGATAACGACAAAAAACAATCCAAGAAATCGCAAGAAGAAAATACTGAACTTGAACATAGAGAGGAAGAGGAAGAAATGAAGATAAATATTTATGGTGGTAACGATTTATCTGGAATGATCAGGACGCTTGATAAATACCTGGAAACATTTCTGGCTATGCAGAAGAAGGACACTATTAAATTAGTCAAGGTGATAAATAAAAAAGAAGAAACTGCAGCCATTAATGAGAAAGAAAAGCAAAGAAAAATTGCTGAAGCCAAAAATCTTAAAGAATTGTCATCTTTATCTTTGGATCCCGCCAAGTTTGAAATCAGAAATACCGACATATCAAGGTTTAGACAAAGGTTTTTAGAAAGTCAAATTACAGTGTTCAAAGAAGACATTCACGGTATAATATTTAAAATGTGCTTATTTTTTAAGGATGATTCCTTAACTATTGAATTTGATGATACAGATCAAGTGACAGTCAATAAATTGTTCATCCGCTTAACGATTCCTAAAGAGTATCTTAATAATGCGAAAAAGCCCATCAAGCTGTTGATTGACATGTCCAATCACTACAATATTGGAATCGTGAACTCAATTAAAGATGCCAATGTGAGAGCTATCTTTGGAAGGCTCTTGAATAATATGAACAAAAATTTTGAAATTTTCTCTAGCAGTGTGGCTATTTCAAACTGTGCTTATGTGACGTCTGAAGATAAAAACAATTCTGAAACACAATACTGGACTATTACAAGTATGTTGAATTTCTTTGTGTTCAACGTACAGAAATTCATGAATGATCGTACAGATTTTCAATCATGGTTTGACGCTACCAAGGCTATGAGAACCCAAATTAATACTACCCCTTCTGTTGAAAGTAATGTGTAAAGTAAGTAAGATTGAAATGTAATCTTATCTGGAGTTTGAATATATAATCTTACAGTCTTGTATAGAAAACCAGACAAAATATTTCACCAGAATTTGTACAGTTTTTTGCTCAAAAAAAGATTTGTAAAATTCAAAGATATATTTATATATATATAATTAGGAACAGGTCTGTTTTCCTTTAACCAAGCTATTTTTTTGTCATTAAATTGTAACACCTGACAACCAGCTCGTGCCGTTATATATTGGTTTCAAATAAGTATGAGGAAAGCATCTACGCCACGCCACATAACACAGAATATATCTCGCGCCGCCACATAAATTCCAATTTTTCTTCAGGGGCCCTTTTGTTTACACATTCTATCTAGAGAAGAGTGTTGGAAGACGTGTTTGAAACATCAAGAAGTATAATAACCAGAATGCAATATACCCGACCAGGCTGGAAAGAGCCTTTTCGAAAATCAACTGATACTAAGGTAAAGAAAACAGACTCGAATTTTGATGCTATTGGTAATGGTAATGACTTGATAGTGTCTAAAACCAGAGCTGCTTCTAGGAATACAATAAATCAAAAACTAAAGAAACTACGAAGAAAGTCGATGGAAGGCTTGAGGAAGATAAGTGGATCAAACACTTCAGTGAACGTGATTAAACAAGAACAAATGAAGTATGTGGAATCCACATCTGAAGAAGAAGATATAATATCAGTGGAAAGCGCCAATCCGTTCGAAGAACCGTATCCTTCTCCGGAATATGAATCATTTCAGAACAGCATGAATATTGGAAATATAAAATCTGACTTTATTTCAATCAAACAAGTAGCAGAAAACTTCAGTGAAATACAGGGGGAAGTCAGTTGGGGTGAATCAAATAGTTCACGTACTAAGACTGGCGATATTATTTCAGCAGCCCCATCCATACAGTCAAGTAGTAGTGAAATGAGCAAGAAGAATATTTTCACAGTTGACTATTTTATTATGAAATTTAAATTCAATCAAATGAAATTGAAGGATTATAAATGCCTCGATGGTCTAATAAATGACGAAACTGGCATTCATGGTGAAAGTGGAATTCATGGTGAAAGTGGAATTCATGGTGAAACTGACATTCCTGCTATAACGATCAACAAAATGACGCTGTACGATGAACTTATACGGCATAATTTGCTTGAATATCTAAAAGTAGAACTTGTCAATCTAAATGGTGTATCAATCAAATCAGATGAGGAATTGAAAGTAGAATTATCCATTCTACTTATAGTAAAATCTTTGATGATCAAAGGGTCAAATGCTTCATCTAAACCCGACTTTTCATTGCTTATATCAGAAATAGTATGCAATATGATGTCACCTAGATTGGAAATTTCAAATTTAGCTACAGGGATATTGGTGTTGATGGTGGTGAATGGAGGATTTCCAATCTCTAAATCAATAATCACAACGCTAACTACAATTGCTGAAGAAAGCTGTTTAGGCTTGACAGCCAAAGATATAAATCCATTTGTCTCATGGATTAGAAACTCGATTGATATACTAAACACCTTAAAAGATAAGCTGGAGTATACTGAAAATAACGAATTGCAAGAATTTTGTATGTTGACCATATTTTTAGCTTGTGAGATGGTTTCAAGTTTTGGAAAAATCAAATCCAGAACTGTATTGCGAGCTAAAATAGAAGATGTTGGTTTACTGGAATTTTTCAACTTATCCAAAAAACTCAAAGATGATCACATAAATAATCTGATTGAAGGATACTACGATTCAAAGGAAAACGATTTGAAATCCAAGTTCAAAATTCAACAAAAAACACTCGATCCACTTCAGGGATTTATGGATTCCTTTTCCCTGGAGAATATTGCATACGTGATGGATCAATTACAAATTCTCAGCAAACGATTTGAAAATAAAGACAAGTACTATCTTGGGTTAACAAAATTTACAAGCTTCTTGGTCCAAGAGTCGAGATTAACTACATTGGAGCGTAATAAAACCTTTCAGTTTTTAACCAAGCAAGTTTCCAATGATCCAGAGGCTCTTCGGATAATTAGCTCGGTATATGATGCTGGTGTTGGCTCTGCGGCACAAAACATTCCAGATTACAAAAAAGCCAAACCTCACAATTCACAATCCATTGTCATTCCTAAGAGAACAGTTTCTCTTGACCGAACATTGGATCCTTTGGCTTCTGAAAACAAAATATTGAATTTGAGAAAAGCTAGTGATTCCGTCATAAATTTTGGTGGAAAAATTATCAATGAACATCATACAGAATCACCTAACACTATTAAATATCAAGCCATTGACAGCAAAAGCCCAAAAATAGAAAATCAATTTGTTTCCTATAGATCTGGGTATGGTTACATTGGGTCAAATATCAAACCATTGAATTYCGATAATATCAAGAAAGTTAAACCAGACACGTTTTTTGAGCCTTATGATTACTATGATGTTAGGGCATTTTCAAGTAAGTCCGAAAATACAGATGAAGGTTATTCTAATAATTCCAATCAATTAAGAAAAGAGCACAATTACCCTTCAAATTATGATGCCAATATTGCATTGATGATTAGTTCTTCTATTGACAATAATAAAGACGGAACAAGAGAAGTTCAATCAAGACCACATTCAGGATCTCTCCTGGGTAATAGTTTCAATGATACGAAAGAAACTCATGGTGGAACTGGAAATGGAACTGGCAATGGAACTGGAAATGGAACTGGCAATGGAACTGGCAATGGAACTGG
>BCGC01000004.1:880727-897687 GCA_001599115.1 Pichia sorboxylosa | reverse complement strand
TGGAACTGGCAATGGAACTGGAAATGGAACTGGTAATGGAACTGGAAATGGAACTGGCAATGGAACTGGCAATGGAAGTGGTAATGGAACTGGTAATGGAACTGGTGGTGGCAATCAAAACCATATATCTTTTTCAAATCAAAATGTTCATTTTCCACTTCCACCTCCACCTCCACCTCCACCATTTCCTCCATCTTTAGCAGTTGCTATTTCTGCAAACAAACCATCTGATGTACAAACTTCATCATCTTCACCTTTGGATTCATCCCTATTGCCATCCAAAATAACATCAAGTTCACCCGCAAAATCCTTGGCTCCTCCTCCTCCTCCTCCTCCTCCTCCTCCTCCTCCTCCTATGTTCCCCTCAGCTTTGAAGATTTCTTCTAAAAGTGTGAAATCTATTGCTCTGCCCCCACCACCACCACCACCACTTCCTGCTTCACTTTTGTTGCAAAGTTCCAATAAAAAGGATACACCAAAAGAAATTGATGATGAACCAAAAGTGATAGATCCTAATGTTGAAAAATTAGACGAATTAAAATCACTTCGAAGGTCACAAAACAAGTTGAAGCAAGTTCATTGGGACAAGGTTGATAATATTGTTAACACGCTATGGGGTGACATTGACGATCAAAATATCAATAGATTATTGGATGAACGTGGGGTTTTGGCTGATATTGAAAATTCATTTAGAATACGAGAAGTCAAGCTGAAGCCAAAAGAAATAAAGGTTGAAGCTCCAAAGAATGTCAAGGTCACATTTTTGCCACGAGATTTGAAGCAAACTTTTGCAATCAATCTACATCAATTTTCGAACCTTAGTGAGATTGAATTTGTTAATAAGGTTTTGGAGTGTCATGATGATATAAATAATGCCAACAACATAGTTGAGTTCTTCAATAACGATTCTTGTATGGAACTGACTTCCGGTTTGATGCGAGACCTGGGCCCATATTCCAAGAATTATAAGATGGGAATAAAGACTTCAAAAAAAGATCCTGACAACTTGGAAAGATTTGATAGAATTTATGTTGAACTTTGCTACAATTTGTCTTGGTATTGGAAGGCTAGATCGCGTGCGTTGTTTGTTGTAAATACATATGAAAATGATTACAATGAAATTCAGAAAAGGCTGAATTTGCTTGAGGTTGGTTTGGATGAACTGAAGACGTCCAAATCTTTAGTTGATATTTTGTCTCTGATCAAACACATTGGGAACTTCATGAACGATGATACAAAGGTGGCATTGGGATTCAAGCTGAGTACATTACAGAGGTTAAGGTTTTTGAAAGATAGCAGTAACAAGGTGAGTTTATTACATTACATTGAGAAAACAGTCAGGCTTCATTTTCCAAACTTGAAAGATTTTTCTGACGATTTAAAGAATTTGAAAAAAGTGTCAACGCTAAACATTGACGACCTTGAGAAAAGTGTCGAAGACTTTGTTTCCTTAATAAGAAGTTGTTCTAATCAAATTGCCAAAGGGACTCTAAGTGATGCTTCTAAAATGCATCCAGATGATAAAATTAATGAATACGTTGGCAAAACCATTCCAAAGGCAGAAATAAAGGCTAATGCATTGAAAAAACAATTAGACTCTATACTTGAACATATGAAAACGATAATGGAGTATTATGTTGAAAGCTATTCTGATACCCAGAGTCGTAACGCATTTTTCATGAAATTTGTTGTATTCATCAATGAGTATAAGAAAGCACATACTGACAACATCAGATTTGAAGAGGAAGAAAAGATGCGACATGCTAGAGAAAAAGCAGCAGAGACAAAGAAATCGAAAATCACCAAAAATGACAATGGAAATGATTTGGTGGATCATTTACTTGTAAAGCTACACGATAAAGACACCCAAAATAAAGAAGTTGATAGTGTAGCAATTATGGAAGACGACATTCTCACTACAGAAGATGAGGATTTGACTGGAATTGAAAATAATGACACTCTGATTGTTGAAGCTTCCAGTCCAGTAACTTCGGAAGAGAACCTATTTTCAAGCAGCACTGATAAGCGCACTGGTTCAATTGATGAGGAAGATGTTAGAGACTCATTAAATTCAGAGGTGATTGAAGATACCATGATTGACGAAACAATAGCAACGGGTGTAACGGGTGTTGACGAGGGGAAATCGCCATTAATGGACGTTTCAAACATCATTGAGATGCACAAAAACGCCAACTAAATTTGCATCTATATAGCATATAGCATATATTGAGCTTATATTGCAGTATAAGCTCAGGCATCAGAAACAAGTGTATATTAGAAAAAGATTTATAGAAAATATTAGAAACTATACAAGCTTATACACACAATATATATTGATATAAAAATTGGACTAAATTGGTATACTAATTGAGTCAAAAGATCTATTCATCATCTTCTGAATCTTCATCTTCATCTTCCGAGTCCAAGTTATTTTCTAGTTCTTTTCTTTCTAATAAGGCTTGTAATTCGGCATCTTCTGTGGCCGTGACCGCTTTTGGAGCCATTGCGATATCACACACACCACCATAACTTGTGATGATACTGGTGACTTTTTCAATAGCCTTGTTGAGAAGTTCGATACCGACATTTTTTTCCAAACTTTGGGAAGTTATAACGTATCTTGGGGCAGCCACTAATTTCACTTTCAATTGATTGTTTTCATCAGATAGGGATTCGGCCGCTGTCAAAGCTTCCTTGATTGCTTCGATACCTTCATAAGAGAAACACGAAACATCAATGTCGGTTCTACATTTGATGGCTTGCGGAGATAATCTTCTAGCAATATTGGCCTTGAGTTCTTCCAAGACCGCAGGGTTTGGGCATGAAATTTCAGGAGAATCGAAGATGGAAGGGTTGGTGATGGAAATACGGAAAGCATCAAACGCATGGCCGTATTCTTTGGCCAAAGGCCAGGCAATAGATTTGTACAGTTCTTCCAAAGGAATATCGAATTTTTCAGCGCATCTTCTCATGATAGAATGGACCGCCTTGGATTTACTATAACGTTCTTCACACTGGACAATGTCTTCGGCAGACACACGACGTTTGGACAAATCGATGTATCCCTTTTCCTTGTCGACTCTAAGCACAACCACAACCTCGTTTCTTCCCACTCTAATCAACTTTTGGATCGATCTGATACGTCTTCTGGACAATTCCGAGAGTAGAACCATACCTTCGACATCGTCGTATTCCAGAAGTTTGACGTACGCACCCATTTCCGCAATCTGCTGAACGGTGACCATCACCACTTCATCCACTTCTGGATATTTGTTCTCATAAAATCTGCAGTTCGACAAGCTCATTGTGTTTTGTGCTACTATTCGTCCGACTTTTTTCAAAATGAAAGAGAAAAAAAATCTCTTCAATTTCCATGACGAAAATGAAATTTCACTTTTCTTCAACTTTCGAGCCTAACGGACAACAGTGTGCAGCATCTTCAACACTTTTGCTGGGAAAAAATCTACCGCGAGCTGTGGGCCATTTGGATTTAGTGGAGGAAATTGGTAGTCATTTTGGATAGCAATTTTGAGAATATCTGAAGAAAAGTAGAGGTATTGGTTTTTAGTTGGGATTGTATTTATGAAATAGGCTGGGATTCGGTTTATGGTTATTATGGGAATCATGGTGATTYAAAGTGCAAAAATTGTAGCGTAGTTTCATGTTTTTGTCATGCACAAAGGAACACATCAACTGATTCATAGTAGGTAGATATGAATGCATGCATGCATGTGTGTGTGTGTGTGTGTGTGTGTGTGTGTTTGTGTGTGCATACACGGATAATATATCAGTATAGATTTTTGTTGATTTAGGTTTGATTTCTGGGAACAAAAGGAAAAAGTATAGGCAAAATGGTTCAACAAATTACATTGTTTGATTGATGACTTTATCAGTGTGGCCTATTTCAGATTAACATCTGCTACCAGTTTACTCGATCCAACAATAATAAAGGTGATATTCTGGACATTTTTTCTTGTTTGAAAAAAATCATAATATTGTTCATACTACCCTTGATATATGTTGTTGTGGATTATATTTGAGGAAAAAGCAGAAATAATGGATTGCATCTCTATGAATTTCGAACCTGAAAAAAGAATATATAACTTCATTGTGAATTTAAAACAGACAGATAAATAAATTTAGAGGTTTATTTAGTTAAAATATTGGATTAAAAAATAAGTTTTGAGGTTTATTTGATGATTTTTGAATGTATGATGGATCTGCTTTTTTTTTTTTTGATAAAATAGAGGTGCTTTTCTTTTATTTATCTACGAATTATCCATCCAATTCTGAACATTTTCAGTTTTTTTTTTCTTCTTTTGTATTTATTTTTTTTTTTTTTGTTGTTTTTCCATAATTTATTGGAAAAAATGTCCCAGAGATAAATTTCATCAACAAAGTACAGTTTCCTTTATTTTGACCTCACCGATCGTATTCCAATCTTTGGATTCCGGTAGAAAAAAAAACTGCTTCACAAAATGATGTTTAATATTACTAAATTAACAACAATACCACCCATTTCCAAATTACTGTTACCAATAAATTTCATGTTTATTCGAACCAAAAGAGAAACTCAAATATTTTGAAACCGATTTTTTTTTCTTTTCGTAATTGGCATAGCATTCAAGATAACTTTTAAAAGCTTTACAGTATGCTATCTTTTACAGTATGCTATCTTATCAATTTTCGTATTTGTTGATTTCTTTAGATATATTTCATTTATGATTCAAAAACTAGAATTTTTCTCCCCAAATATCAATAAAACATTCATCAATTGATTTGTGTATAGACACAGCATCAACAGATTGCAACCTTCTGTACTCTTTGGAACAGAAACTGTAGCCATATCTGTTTCTGTCGCGAGCATCAAAGAATTCCACGTCTCGAAAACTGGAAACAAAAGTGAGAAACGCTAGATAAAGAGAAATTCAAGGTTTTGTTGAACATAAAATGATTTAGCGAGAGCCATACCCGACAGCCAAAAATAAAAGTGACCAAAAAGCATGCAAAGAATGCCTGTCTGTCCGTCTGTCTGTCTGTCTGTCTGTCTGTCTGTCTGCCGGTCTGCCTTCTTTTATGAAAATCAATAGTATACGAAAAGTGAAATTAGCAATAATGAATAGCTGTTGCAGAATTTCATCCTTTGATTGAAAAATCAATCTCATTATTTGTGATAGCAGAAGAAATTCATTCATAGTCCAAATGTTCAACACATGACCAAGATGGCACAAAAAGTACAGGATATGTTTTTTCATTTGCCAATCTAAATATAAATCCTACTATATAATTCTATAATATATAATAAAAACTCCGTGTGTGATTAGACAAGTTGTTTTCTGGAACCCTTGAAGAAGAATTGAACCACGGCAACTTGAAATAGCGCCATGGCGGCCATTAAAACTAAATCAAACAAAGAAAACCAGAAAATCCGGGATTGGGTGGATTTGACGGTGGACTGGTTTCTGTTGTTTCTGGTTTTGTAATAGTTGAGGGTGTTTTCCAACAGATTCAACTTTCTTTCTATTTTCTCAACGGAAATTTGCATTTCTTCCACAGCAACATTTTCCGTTGGAGCAACTGGCAGATCGGCCTTCACTGGCGCTTCTTCGTCCACACGTAACTCGAAATCAACAACTTTCTCTGCAAATGTCGACATTTCATTGTCGAAACAGAACTCATATTCACCAATGGTATCTGCGCTGAAAATGTAGTCACCTTGTCTTTGTTTTTGCTCCGCCACAATCAACGCTTGATTAGGTCCCTTGATGGTATAATTGATATCAAAAGCTCCACCTGCTTGGACTGCAAAATAGTATCCAATGTTACTGTTGGGTTGGTTGTTGAAGGTATAGAAACACTGTTTCTCATTAGGAGAAAGAGTGAATGTGAGCGCTGTACAATGCGCCCATGAAACAAGCGCCAAGAATGCGGCTAATATCTGGAATTGCATCTTGATGGTCTTCAAATCCTCCAAAATCCACTCCAACTCCTCCAATCGGTTTTTCAAATCAGCCTGTTCTGAGTATAAACAACATTATACGTGTCGAGTCGCGCAAAAAGTGGAAATTTGCAGGCGGTGCGGTGCGCGTGGTGGTGCGCGTGCGGCCATGAAGTGAAGTGAAGTGAAAAATGTCTCGGTGCTGTCTTCTCGGTGCTCTTTGTTCTGCTCTCTTCTCTTTGTTCTGCTCTCTCTTTTTACCAATTGTCTGAAATGGTTGACATTTGGAAGAAAAAAAAGAAATGTAGATTCAAAAGATGGGTGTGATTGGGACTTGTAAACTCAAAAGTATGAAAACATGTATGCATATATTATCAAACAACACGTTCAATTAGTGTTTCAGTACACACCTTTTCAGCTTGCTCCCAATGATTATTGATTCTGTGACAGGATTTTATTGTTTTTTCTTCCTCTTTTTCCTATATTCTTTTTTTGTTTTTTGCCAAATTATATTGTAACCATCCAGTGTTTTTCATCGGTAATCATCAAAAAGCTGTCACATCCAACTTGTAACGATACAACGCCAGTGGATTACTTCTCGGATTCGACACCAGAGAGAAACAAGACGGGAGAAAGAAGAGAAAAAAGGGGTCACGTGATCGGTTTGGTGTTGAGCCGCCATTTTGGAGGCTCGGCGTGGTTTGGCTACCACTTGTTTGAACATCACAAGATGGACCACAAAACTGGCAAACTGGTGTCTCTGTTATTGTGGAATTTGAAAGATGGAACAATGGTTTAATTGTGAGAGGGGACAGTAATTTATATGGTGGGTAAATTTATTGGTTGAAAGCAATGCATTCGTTCATTCCACATGTTACTTTGCAACAAAGCACGGTATCCAATCGGTCCCACATCGAACTATTAACTATTCATGTGCATCCATGTAACAATATTGTAATCCACAATCATTATACCATTACGGATCTTGAATATCGAGGTTGAGATTGATGGTATAAGATATCCATGCATACATTCATAAACGTCGTGGATTCTGAACCTGATGTTTCCATTATTGGGTAAGATTTTAAGAGTTATCGATGACCGAGTACTATATGAGTCTTTCGGAACTATTTAGTGGGTAATAGAGTGCAAAATCTAAAATACAAAGCCCCAATTAAGTAATCTTTATTGTCGGTTTTGAAAATAACATAATTCATGTTACAATATAATATAAATAGATGCTCCTACGCAGGTCCAGTATTTCAACATGAAGTATGTCATTGAAGCATTTTGCTCACAATATATAAACTTGACATATTTTGTGATGAAAGTTATCTAATCATCAATAACCAAAGCAAAAACACATCATTCATGAAGCTTTGTCCGTTCCCTTGACTTTGCCGCCTCCTATTTCCATTTTAGCACTTTTGGCTCCAAACTGTACAGCACGTTTGGCTTCTTGTGCAACAAAATGCATTTCAAGGTTGGTTGCACATAACTTTCTCAAAACATGTTTTCTATCAATCAACCCGTTGGTTGGGTTGTAGTTCAGTTTCCAGTTCAATGGAACGTTTTCCTCAGTGGTGCTCCACTTTATAACGTCTTCGTCCAAAAACGGATATCTAGGTTCTTTTTGCCAACAGCATATCACTCTGTCATCCCTACACAGATTTCTTTCCCATAGTCGGTCTAGGTCGCATTGTAGTTCATCTCTTAATTCCTGGTTTAGTTGGCTTAAATCATACACCGTATCGTCAACTTGAGGCTTGTTGGCAATTTCCCGTTTCTTCTGGTTACTTATTCCGGTGAATATTCTTTCATGTCTGGTGTAACCTCCAAATATTTCATCTGCTCCCAAACCTGAAAGAAGTACTTTACAGTTGCTATCGCCATATTCACTCTTACCGCTTGTTGCAAAATAAAAGGCAATAGCTATCGACAGGTCCATTTCCGTATCATTGGGATAGATTAGACTCAGAACTTTCTCTTTGGCTGCCGAGTATTCATCATACGAAACATTGATTTTAACCAATCTGAATTTGACACCTTTATCTTGAAATTTATTATTCAGTTCCTGGCAATTTTTAATTCCTAGTTTCCGATCAGGCGTTTCGTCATAACTCAATTTAGCTCGGGGGTTGCTGAACGACACATTTAGTAGGTCAATCGTACCTTTTTCCAAAATTTGACCACACAACCCTGCAATTATGGTACAATCAATGCCTCCACTGTACAAAATTCCAAATTTGGATTCATTCAATTCTTCCTTCATGGGAAAAATCGTTTCAAGTCTTTTTTGCACTGCTTTGTACAATACTTGGTATAAGCCATCCAGCATATTTTTTTCCTCTGTATTATCCAATTCTCTTGAATCATTGGCAACTATATAAGGACTGGGTAAACATGACATATCTTGAAATCTTTCCTGCTTGATTTCTTGGGTTTTGATGTCATAAATATACACCGTTGAGTTTTCACACTCTTTGAATTGCAACCGTTGATTTTGGTCTTTTGGAAAACAACTGCTGATATATAGGTCTTTATTGTCTGTTAATGAATAGCAAAGTGCTTTTCTACCAATAATATCTTTTCCAAAGTATATTTTTTTCTCCTTTTTGTCGAATATTGTGTACGAAAATTCTCCTTTCATTTTTCCAATCACTTCAAATATCCTGTTTTGATTCTGGGCCAGCAAACTTTGAACAAACTGAACGTCATTCATATTTGCAAGGATTTCATCATTATACAATTCTCCGTTGAATTGCACAATGAAATTTTCATCAACTAATGGCTGGATCAAATGAGGTTGTCTTAACGACAAAACTGAAGAATACACCTCTAGATTTTGCTCTTCAATGAATCTATATTGTTCAAAGTCTCCTCCTCTTTGTCTAATCAAGGGTATAAGACTTCCAAAAAGAGTGTGTTCTTCAATATCTTCTACATTTTCCTTTTTTTCGAAATTTCCATTCGGACTATAATGAAATAAAATTCCACACATATTCCCCTTTTTAGAAAACCGTTTGGGACTGTTTCCTGACCCTATTGATCTCCCAGTTCAATCTCACAGTTATTTTTCATCTCTACTGTATGAGATGAGATTTTTCACTTTGATGGGAAATTCATGAACGAAATCAATTGTTTCGCAGCAAACTCATGGGAAATCAATTGTCTCGCAGCAAATTCATGGGAACTCTATTTGTTTCCCAGCAAATTCATGCGAAACTGGCAATTCTCCCAGTAAAGTCGCGCAACACTGCATCAATTCCAACATGAATAGATTAAATTGGAGTGAATAGAGTAAGATTTGATTACAATTTGATTACAATTGGATTGTATTGGAGCCAGAGGAAAAGCCAAGATGTCGTCAAATAGTAATGGGAAAAAGCTGTTATTAATGGGCCGGTCAGGGTCGGGAAAAAGTTCCATGAGGTCGATTATTTTCTCGAATTATTCAGCGTTCGATACTAGAAGATTGGGTGCAACGATAGATGTAGAACACTCTAATTTGAGGTTCTTGAATAATATGACGTTGAATTTGTGGGATTGTGGTGGTCAGGATGTGTACATGGAAAACTTTCTAAATAACGCCAACTCTGGAAGTACGGGCAAAAATAACGTTTTTGCAGAATGTCAAGTTTTGATCCATGTTTTTGATGTTGAGAGTCAGGAGTATCAAAAAGATATTGACAACTTCAAAAATGTGCTTGGAAATCTACACAAATTTTCGCCAGACGTGAAGATTTTTGTTCTCATTCACAAAATCGATCTTGTGCAATCCAATAAAAGAATGGAATTGTTCCAGGCCATCTTCAAAGATTTACAAAACATTGCGTCCAATTTTGAATTCCAAATAAAAGGATTTGCTACTTCCATCTGGGATGAAAGTTTATATAAAGCATGGTCTTCAATTGTATGCTCTCTAATTCCAAATATGGAGTCGTTTGAACATCATCTGTCCAAATTGATCAATAATATCGGCGCCAGGGAAATCATCTTGTTTGAAAAAACAACATTTCTGGTGATATCTTCCATGAATCGAAACAGCCTTCAGATTCCTGACAACCAAATTTCGTTGCTGGATCCAATAGATAACTTGGATCCAAAAAGATTCGAAAAAATCTCAAATATCATGAAAACCTACAAACAGAGTGTCACAAAGATAAGATCCAATTTCAAGAACCTGATTCTACATGGTAATACCTCTTCGATTTATTTGGATATCCTAACTTCCAACATCTACGTCATGGTTATAATGGACACCAACATTGGAAAAGAAAACGAGTATGAAATAATAAATGAAAGTCTTGTCTTGTATAACATCAAGCTTGCCAGAGAACTCTTTGAATCAATCGAAAATAAAAATAACTAGGTTGGGTCAACAAGAAGCGGCAAAATGCAACAAATTGCAGCAAAATGCAGCAAAATGCAACAGAATGAAAGAGCGGAGGTGTATAATATAAATGGAATATACTCAAGATATATAGTAGTGGCATTGCAAGTGTGTAATCATAAATAAAACTTCTTTTTATCCTTTTCAAGCGATGGAGAATATTCCCATTCAATATCCTGTCTAATACCTCTCTGCACTCTACGTAATTTCAAAGTAAATTGAGGTCCAAGTTCTTGTAAACCCACTTTTTCCTCATCTTTGAACAAATAACGATGCATTCTGAAAAATATAAAGTCTCTTTGATTGTGTAGAGTGACCACTTGTCTACCAACGAATTCCGGCTGATGTGGAAAAAGAGACTGAAACATTCTCGCAACAGAGTGACCCAATCTGGTGGTGAAGTTGTTCAAAACAAGCTCCGGAATATGGTTGGTAGGGTTACCATGGCCTTCGATTTTTTTCCTATCGATTATTGAGGAAACACTGAAATAGAACGATGGWCCTTCTGGYAAATGGACAAATGTTATACCATTCACCTTTCTTCTATCTTCGTTGACCACAATCAAATCCGTGAAATCTCGGTTTGTACAGTATGTAGCCATATCTCTGATCTTATATTTTTCTTGTCTCTGAACAAAGATACTGTTTGGCACTATATCCAGCAGCCATGCCGAAAATTGTAATCCTCCTTTTCTGGCACCGGCACTGGTAGTGATCAACACTTTTGGTTCAACGCCATCCTTGAAATACGAATCAAARTTGTCTTCACCCTCCGCCTCAACATTCACCGTTTCATCATAAATTCTCTTAGTTTCAAGTGTTTGTGTCTTATTTTCGGCCAATCTTTGTTCTTTYAATTCTGGATTTTGTCTCTCTTCACGGGCCCGATCTTGACGGGCACTATGACGGGCCTTATTTTTCTCGTCTTTCAATCTCGCATAAAGCTCTTGTCTTTTTAATTTATTCTTGATGGCCTTAAGCGCATCCATTGGGTTTCTTTCACTCATCSTGGCGTCCGTTGGCTGGTTTGTCACTTTTCAAGACCTTTTATAATGTTATGAAATAAAATAAAATTTTGAAATTTAAATTTTTTTTTCACGCACACTAGTACAACAAACAATATCACAGAGCTATATGTATCGAATCCTGTTTTATGGAAGTTGCATTACTGTGAGTGTAAACTCGTAGTGGACGTTTATATATCTGTCTGTGTGTGTGTGTGTGTGTGTGTAAATGACATGCTTGATATATTTATATATATATATATAAGTTGTTTTATTGAATGATGGAAAATCGTCAACCTCTTGATGACGAAATTCATTTTTACATGTAAGTCTTTTTGTTTTATTCAAAAGGTTTCTAAAACTTACCAAACATCTTCTTGGTATCTGTTGTTCACCCTCAATTGTTTACACATGGTGGTTGCAAGTTCCTGTGTAACCTTCTTCTCGGTTTGGAAGATTTTGATTAGAGTAGCCTGGACGCTCTTGGCCATATTGGCAGCATCACCACAAACATAGAAAAATGCTCCTTGATCAATCAACTCCATCACTTTCGTAGAGTTTTCTAGCAGTTTATCTTGAACATAAACCTTCTTTTCGGACTCTCTAGAAAAAGCCGTCACCATTTTGAATTTGGTGTCGAGCTTCTGCGCATATTCAGACCATTCGTCTTGGTAAATGAAGTCTTCATCGGAGCGTCTACATCCATAGAAAAATAACATTTCTCCAAGGTTGGTGACRCCATTCTCTAGTTGCTTGACTTTTTCTCTAATGAATCCTCTAAAAGGTGCTGCACCTGTTCCTGGTCCAATCATAATGACAGGAGTGGCAGGGTTTGAAGGTARTCTRAATGTAGATCTTCTAATATGAATWGGTAATTTATTGACAAATTTACCTCTTGGGCCTTCGAGATCATATGTTTCAATCAATTTCGTTGTRCTCTTGTGTTGGTGTTCCTTGATATTTAGTAATAAATTRGTGGTAACACCRGTGACATAATTATCACAACCTTTTGGTTTTSCTTGCTCAACAACAGCGGTTATATGGATTGTTCTTTTTTCCATTGACGATGAWGAAGAAATGGAATAATAACGAGGTTGCAATTTACCAATAAACTCAATGATGAAGGAAAATGGAACAGTCTTCCATTCTAAAYCATCACTCACATAACTCAAACATTCAGCAATGTTGAAATACTTTTCAGTAATTTCGGTGTGGAAAATTTCTTTGCTTTCAGAAACTTTGTGAGCCTTTTCTTTGGAAGCTTCATTCGGACTAAACTGGGAAATGGATTGTAAGAACTGTCTTGAAACAGGTCCAGAAATCTCTAGRTAGTGCCTCAAGACTGTGTCATATGTAGTTGGAGAAGGAAATGTGACGGCAGTTGTTGGATCCAAGGARGTTACATCAATTACTTGATCTCTCTTGGAAGTCAAGCCCAAAATGTTGAGGAGTTTGTCAACTTTCTCATTTGAATTGGATGGCCAAATGGTGACATGGTCACCAGTGGAATATTTCAAGTTTGTATCAGACAAGTCAAATTCTGCGTGGATACAATGTCTATCTGATGATGCAGAGAATAATTCCTTGGTGTTGGTTATTGGAGACAGATATGGTAAAGTGTGATCAAAAGGGCCAAACCTCAAGATATTTTTTTGTTCTTCAGTTTGGGGATTGATATACATCGGAGTTGGTTCACCCAAAGAGACGGTTGAAGAATGCTTCAACAGTTCTGGATTTTCAATAACTTCGATCGAAGGTTCGTAGGTTGCGGCTTGTTCCTCTAGATTCAACTCTGTTCTAATTGTATCAAATAAGGTTTCTTTCCACTCCAAATAATCCTCATCCATTGTACCTTTACCATCGTCACCTAAACCTAGTTCACCAATGAGTGTTGCGCCCTTTTCACTCAAATCTTTAACTGTATTTTTACCAATTGCATTATAAAATTCATAAGTTGAGTTTCCTAAGGCAAAACAAACGTACTTGAGTTCGGATAAATCCTCACATTCGTTGTGGAGATAGTCAAARAACTCAACAGCATTATCTGTTGGTTCACCTTCACCGTATGTTGCCATGAAAAATGCCGCCAGCTTGAAATCAGGGATTTCTTGCTTGATTTTTTCAAGGTTTTCAAATGTCACATCTGCCAAGTCTGCCGTCATGGTAGGAACCTTGAATTTCGATTGGAACTCTTTAGCAAATTTCAATGCATAATCTTCGGCTGTACCTGTTTGTGAACCGTACAACACCACGGCTTTTTTGCCTGTTTCTTTCATGGTTTTCACCAAATCGTTTGTTTCACCAACATACCCCAACCCTGAGCTGGATTCGGATTCCTCCTTGCCCCACAACTTACCTTTTGAAAAATATGCAATGAGAGCAGCCAAAATGGCAATAAGAACTGATAAATCAAGCGGATCCATGATGCAAYTGAAGCAATGAAAAGTGTCCCTCTTTTTTATTCCAAAACCAATTTCCCACAAGTAAATGGCAACTTTCTGCTAGAATAGAAACTTCCAATCAGTCTCTAGTACCACAACYGCCTGGTCAATCAATGATCAAAGTGGARARAAAAGCTCAAGAAGAAACAAACACACAAAGCAAAGCAGAGCAAAGTATTCAACAACGCCACTGAACGACATGAATCGTTCGCTCGTTCCTATCGGCCCATTGRAAATTTCGCATACAATTTCTTACTTGGGAAAATATAATGCTGGAGATTTTGTGGAGATGGTGAAATKTGTTTGCTTTATAGAAAAATGAAGTGTGGAAAAGAGAGGCGACTTGCAATAAMGCTGTTATGAATGGTTCCAGATGATGRGGTGTCTTTTTTTCYACTRATTGTGGKCTTTGAAAGTGTGAAAGGCGGTGAGTGAGACAGGAGATGAGACGTATCTATAGATATATAAATTTACAACTAGATATCGAAGTTGGAATAGACGCTGGCACTAAGGTCATCAAGCTCTTGTATGTTGTTCATATGAGCAAAAAGRGGATTGTCAAGATTACGGTTGGATAGATCTTGCAAAGGAGCAGATAACATGGAAAGAATGAGAGCAAGTTTCCATTTTGGTGGTAGCAATGGCTCGGACAGAGGAAGTTTTTCCTCCTTGTTGTATAAATTGTAGCCCACCTTATCGACAACAGAAGCAAGAGCAATGGAAACTAGTTTCTTGCAAATCTGTGCAACTTGGTCTCCAGTTAAATATCTTTTCAGCTCCCCAACCATTTTTTGTAGATTTTCCATGTTGGAAATATTGGAATTGAAAAGAGTCAAAAACTCAATTGTGCTGGTATTTTGGAGTAACTGAAATTCGTAGTCGGCTGTTGGTAATAGGATACTGGAAACACTATTTTCCGAATCCGTTTGAAATATCTGGTCGTCGATATTTTGCTGCACTTGGAAAACCAGTTCCCCTAAGTCCTCAATAGATAGTTCTGCTCTCAAACTTATATCCTTGAAAACCACTTCTACACTATCATTTACAATGTTCTTTATCTTGACCCATCCTTCATTTAGAAGCCACCACGTGAAGGATAAAAATGCTTGCTCCGAKAGTTCGTCTTCGGAAAGTTGAAGTGATTCATCGTTTTCCGGACTATTCAAAGAGATTCCCTGGTTCTTGGACGCTAATTTRAGTGCAGTTTGCAARTATGATTTTCTGGAAATTATGTTGAGTTGTAGATGAAGAAGTATGATTAATAGCGATTCTGAATACACCACAGTGAATATTCTAGCAAAGGATTTGATTTTGAGTTCTTGCCACAATTGCGATTTGGTTTTTATAGGTTTTTCAGTCACTTCCACCTCATTTGCTCTATTGGTATATTCACTAGCCAAATCTTCGGTGTTCAAATCATTGTTATCCACCGATGCTGTTGTCGACTTGGTCTTTCTAGTAAGTTTCAATTGGTTGGTCACGGAATCCACGTCCAGATTCTTGAAAATGGGATCRAGCAAAACCGGAAGAAACGACAAAAACGTCATATAACAGTCTTTCTGGGTTTGGGAAAACCTTTTTTTGATCAGTTCTCTTGTAGCATTTTCTTCCTTCAAYTGTTTCTGGAATTCCTTGATTCGATTYTTTAGATATTGACTAACAAAATACGACACGGCCAAAGCTCCGGCTGTRAAAAAAAACCTCCGCTTATTACGTCTATATAAATCTCTCAAATACCCAAACATTTCCCCACGAGAAAMAGAAACCCWCCCACTTCTCTGATCTTCCAAATCAATTTTGTTCTATCTTGTGTCTAATGTGAACAGATTCGCTTCATTGATTTCTTATCATGATGAACCCAACCATGCCTTGAAGTCATTTCACTGCGGCACCCGTACACCATAGCACCATTYTGGGAGTTCAATACTGACCATAGATTTGTACGTTCCCACGACATTGCCACACACATTGCCACACAATTGCGTTCTTTGTTCCTTGATAATTTACASTGTCCTATAAAAATGTATAGAAAAAGCATACAGTATATGGTTGAAAGATGTTTTTCTCCTTTCTGATATTCGGTATGACATTTCAAGCCGATAACTAGATAGTATGCATTTCTTCAAAATGTAATACGCCACAAATAAGGCAGCTGGAACCAGAATTAAAAATGTGGCGTTTCATATGGGGGGGTTCACTATTTGACGAGCCTCCATTTAGGGGGCTCGTTTCAAGAATGCATACATGGATCTGAACATATTACCTTTTGCTTTAGAGACTCAAGCTTTTAAAGAGTCAGGCTACAGTTTTTTGGTTTTGTGGTGTTATTTGATTTGAACATTGATGGCAATGTTGATTTGTTTATTTTGAGATTTTTCTCTATCTTTGTCTGGGAATTAAAACCTGCAGAAATGAATGAATTGACTAGTACTGAGTAATGATGAAACAGAAGAAAGATAAAAAGAAGAAAGATTAGCACTGAACTTGGAAATCTGATATTTAACATTTGCTCAACATCAATTTGCGTTTGTTAATCATCTGATAAAAATTTAAGTTCAAAGTGTTTAAACTATTGAAMAGGTAACATTGACTGACTGTTAGGAACATACAGTTCACATACTTCAACAATGAACCCTGTGCATTTGGGTGTCATCGATGAATCTATAAATTTATTCAGATCAGATTTCATTTTGGTTCGATCTTCAATTTGTTTTTTACTCTTTTTATTTCATAATGTACACACTTTTTATCTAGATATACAATAAAACTGTGGAACTAACTGTGTTTTATATGTTCATTTCTTGGATACCTTATTTCGACTAGATTTATTGTATTTATTGCCCTTGCCAAATGCAGTCCCCTTTTTATTTTTATTGCTTCTTTTTTGATGTTGGGAAATCTTCTTGGAYTCTTCAGCACTGGGACTGATTTTTTTGTCAATTATATCGGTTTCTCTTTCATTATTGTTTTCATCCTTGAAATGAATATGCGAAACTGCTGGTGTTTGTAAAGTTTTCTGTACTGCTGTCTTATATGCATATGCATCCTTGGCTTGYTCTTCCTCTTTGTTTTCTAAACCTTCTTCTGCTCTTTTCACTCTATCCATTAATTTTTTGACTCTTAAAATTTCTTGCATGATTACCGATTCATTGTTTAGTTTGGCACCGTTCAATTTCAAACTTGT
>BCGC01000004.1:862923-876563 GCA_001599115.1 Pichia sorboxylosa | reverse complement strand
TTACTACAGTGACCATCTGCTTTTTGATGGATCGTCGGGCTTGAATTTTCATGAAGTGTTTGCTCAAGCTTTGAAAAAAAGCAAAAACAAAGAGTTTCCTTTCAATGGGGAGCATTCAATTTTGTTTGAYATCAACACAATTCTGAACATCAATGAAAAGTTCACATTACCTCCYAAACCTTCCGATATAATTGACTACTCGGTTCCATTGCTATATTTTCTATACATAGTCATGGTGGTTTGCTTTCCCACAATATTATCAAATATGATTAAATACTACTTTATTGATGAAGGTTTTGCTAGATCAAAAGCATACAATACCATCACTCTGTCAAAACGAATGATAAGTTACAAAAATAAAATCAACATGTCAGAAAAATACATGAATCACTCAAAACCTTCTGAYTCATGTAAGTTGGTTCATATATCYCAAGAAAAACTACAGAAATTGATAGCAGATTGCAGAAAATATAATGTGAAGTTAACTTCCTTACTAGTTGTTATGTCTTTGTTATCAATAAAAACAGTCACAAGAAAAAAAGATACAACGGTTTTGATTCCTGTTAACTCAAGACCCAAAATCAAGCAACAAATTAAAGAAACCAGTTCATTTAATGAGGAGTTTGGTCTTTATCTTGGTGATCTGAACATTGAACTCCCGCCCACCGAAAATATATGCAAATCCAAAGATATCAACTGGGATTTTGTCAAATATATCAACGAATCCATTCACAAGCGTTTAGAAGAGTCTCAAAGAGATTTAGGTCTTTGCAATTTTGTTGATCCCAAATTAGTCCTAGAGCAAAGAAAAGAGCCCAAGAATAACTCACTCATTGCTACCTTGTTGATATCCAACCTTGGCAAAATACAAAATGCAGACACTGATATATTTGCCAATGCATATTTTGACCAGCCATTGAGGTCAGGTCTATTAAGTCTTTTTTCCTTGAACGTTATCAGTACTTCCAAAGGAGGTGCCAACCTATCTTTACATTCGATTAATGATCAATGGCTGGACTTATTCTACGAAGGACTCACCAGACAACTCCAAAAGACATAATTCCTTTTCAATTTGAATTTTATCCCACTATTTAATTACATAATGAATATTCATAGATATATATATCACACGTGTGTGTACATTCTTTACAATACTATTCTTCCTTTTTATCATCTTCAATGACAATAAAATCTATCACACTTTCTGTATCTCCCACTTTGAATGTATCTTTGTTCTTGAGTTCAATGTATCTTTTGGAAGGCAGTTCTACCTCATCTTTGTTCAAAAAGGTACCATTAGTAGAKCCAACATCTACAATGTACAATTTAGCCGTAGGTTCATTATTTTCAGCGTCAGGTGCGTATAYATCCTTTTTGTAGCGGAATTGCAACACACAGTGTTCTTTRGAAACCAAGTCTCCATCTTCATCATTSGAAATTACAATATCAGCAAGATTTTCGTTTCTTCCAATGATGAAAAAAGATTTGTAGTTAAACARAGGAATTTCAATTTGGGTATCTGTGTTTTTATTGTATTTGAAAACATGAAACTTGCAATTTTTTGCCGTTGGAACGATTTCATCTTCYGGAGGTGTATATKTGATGTGGGAGTTTGTTTTAGCAACATCATTTGATTGTTTCAACAACGGCGTGGCAACCTTCTCAAGAGATGTCTCTTGTTTCGGTATTTTAGTTTCCACCTCTTGTTTATTTTTGTCTCTAGGATTCAGCTTACTGGTTACTTTTTCATAGCTTCTACGTTCTCTGAAATTCTTTTCGAATTTTTCGTCCTTGGAATGTCTATTTACAYCTTTTTCTTCATCTACTTTATGCTTATGCAATTCCCCAGTATCCAATCGTTTTCTATGGTACTCTCCATATTCACTCTCATCCTCATTCCCATTCTCATCACCATCACCATCCCAATGGTCCTTGCCTCTACCGGTTTGTCTTCCTCTTTTTTTATTATAACCACCATTTCCATTTCCATTTGCATTTCCATTTGCATTTCCATTTCCTCCAAAATTTTCTCTTTCTCTGTAACTCACAGCTCCTCTCTGACCACGTCTATCATTGTATTGATCTTCCGCATATCGATTCCTTCGATTCCATTCTTTATCACTTCTGCTATTTCTATATCCAGACCGGCTTTCAACATCCTTATTAYTCCTAGAGGAGTTTTTATCAGATCTGTCTGTAGCTTTTCGACGAGAGTTGGTTATATTTCTATCATTTTTGCCACTCTTCCAATCATAGTTTTGATCCTGCGATCTCTGGCCATTATCWGCTCTATGTCTCAACATCAAATTATGCAATTGAATACACTTCGGATAAATCTAGAGGAACTTTAGGGATGAGAGAAGAAAGCATTAAGAAAGAAAAACCTTTTTTTAGCACTTTCCAATCGTGGCGCATGAACACATATATGTAAAAGGAAGCTGTGCGCCACGTTTTAGGGTAGCAATTATTGTAGCAACGAAATGTGGTTTCAGGTCTGCAAATTTATGTGAYTCAATGTCAAAGAAGTTGTAGTCTAAGCAGTTCTGAAAATAGAAGTTTACTAAGATCAAAATGGTAGATACATAGTCSGCAGCTTTTATGTTTTTTTTGTTCTTTTTTGTTTGGTTTTCATTATYGTGAAAGAATACAGAAATTGCCAAATTGATTACCCATAAACAGTTTCCATTTCAACATCAACTATTGAGTTGATRAGAGAATATTAATCTTTGTGTCTAAAACAAAGTTTTATAAAAAAAAAAAAACTTGTTAGAAATAATTGATTAGAAGCTAACAAGAAAGGATGATCCAAAACAACAAAAATAACAGCTACATAGCAAAATGCATGCATGTAAATTGATGTTTGCAACAGAAAGTATAACATATAAATTCTTGATTTTGAATTACTTTTTTCATTACCATTTCAATCATTTTGGTAGTTTCAAGTTAAAGTCTATACATAAAAAAAAAGTGAGTATTTACAAGAGGACCCAAACTTATAGCCTTCTCTCTATATATTTACAAATAAAAATGATATACTTGTATCTTTGAAAGCCTACTTGGAGAAACATATTTGAGTGAACATTTAAAAAAAAATATTAGATTTGATTCYAATCTCACCATTTGTGTCCAGATTGTGTCACAATCAGTCAGAAAAATAGTAGCCATRCCATTTTCTTTTTATATTTTATACTGTCTCTACCAAAATTGACMTCAAAAAAACAAAATGGTTCTAACAAGATTGCTTTGCGTGGTTGAAAGTTGTCCAAAAACACTAATTACGAAAAAAAGGTAGCAATTTTCAAAAAGTGAAACAGACCTCAAGTCGAGCTATCATTCAACCTTATTGAACTATAAGAATCTGTAGATTTTCTCATCCAAATATATTCTACTTGATCTATAATATCCCCTTAGTAACCAAAGTTCCCGMAATACTCTCTAACAAGTCCATTTTTTCATGCATTTTTCAAGTTTGTAAAACACGTTCCACACAGTCATTTCAGTGCTGGGGACTTTTAGTTTTTCTCACGCGTCCCACGCCCCCACGCCCATTTTTACGCCGATGGTGCGAAAGTGTCGCAGTATGCCCAGCAAAATTCCCACCTTCGCCTGCGACAGTGTGATCCACCGATTGGATTCTAAAGTTGCAGTCGATCGACGCCGTCCATCAGTAGTTTCGCTCCATGAAAATGCGTTTGGTAGTTAAAGGAAAGAAGAGTGATACTGTTACGGGATTTGKATTGTTTTCTGTTTGCCACAGAGACAAGATGTCATATCCTATCTACTTCAAGGAACCAATCAGATGGTTGCGTTATCAAGCACACAACAAGCCTCACTTGTTTTATTCCGGATTCATTGCGTTTTTGGGACCAGTTTTCTTATTTGGAGTGACTCCAATTAGAAGAAGATTCTTGTATGCCGACGCAGCCCCATTACCATTGGATGGATACCCTGTTCCAAACAGAGCTAGAGTACCAGTCAGCGGCTACGAAGATTAGATTTTGCAGGKAGATTCCATGTTATAGTTTCACGCATTTTCATTTCTTTAGGCTCGCAGCTGCAGTCTTTTATTTATTCATTCCATGACATTCTTTCATATCCATAGACGTGGGTATYGAATTTATACCTTTATATATATGGTAACGTTTTATTTATTCATACAAGCTTCCAGACACACTTGAAAGGGCGATGGGCGATTTTCGTCTGTCGAATTCTTTCTATGTACAAAATTTATAAAATTGAAAAACAAGCTTACCATCTGTAGTAACCAGGGGCATTACCTCTAACTATACCAGAAGTGGTGGCAGGTTTGTTCTTTCTATTTAGTTCTCTTTGTTTGGAGAGGTACTCCARTCTATTTTTGGTTTGTTTGGATTTCAATAAAAATCTAACACTGACCCATTTGAAAGTGAACAGACCAGATCTACCTCTACCTTTACAATCGACTCTTTTAACCCATTTACCATCGGTATGAACCCATGATTCAGCAATATATAAATCGTCGACATTGTATTTCATCTTTTCGGCATCTTTCAAACCTCTTTCTAACATYTCAACCAGTTCTCTGGAAACCTTCTTTTCCAAGAAGTGCAGCTGCGTGATTGCCTTTTTCAGAGGTAAGTTTTTCAGTGATCTTAGCACTATGTTTGTCTTTTTGATGGAATATTTGATTCTCCAGGATCTCAAATAAATGGAAGGTTCCAAAGCTTCAATTTGTTCTTTTGGCAAGTTCAATTTGTACGAGTTGCCGTCTTTCAATTTAACCAAATCATCATTCTTGAAAAATCCGTTCTTGGCAACATTTGCTARATAGATTTGTTTCTTCAAAGGAGTCAACAGGGCAGTGACGGATAGAAATGGTTTAGGATTCAGGAATTTCTGCAACTTTTCATCGTCCTTAGGATCCACGTATTGAATTTCTGAAGAGTCTCCACCTTCGTCTTCGGTACTTGCACCCAGACCATTTTCTTTWGAGCTTTTGGTCACAACTCTAGATGTCAGGTCACTGAAAACGGATTGTTCTTTAGCCAATTTGGTATTACTATTTGCTGTAGCAGTAGCCATCAATCTTACATTCAATTTGCTGGCCCCAACGGCCTTGAGGGCACTCAAGCGCACTGGGGTTATCACAGACGGCTGTCTCAAAGCTAAACGAGACAAAAACATCTTGTTCAACAACGTTGCTATGGTTTACACAGAAATCTTTCMACTACAAACCACAAGTCTGTGTTAAGATGGATGGAACTGAAAGAGTTGAAYTGAAAAATGGAAAACCAACGCTTCTGCGCCGATCGACGCCGTCCAGCACAAAAAAATTGCACCATATCCAATTGCCTGCAAATATGGCTTCAGTTGAGATTTAGCGAGAGCATTTATGCGAAATGGTGTGTCATGAATTGTCTGGTGTTATATRTAGCTTGTACTGATAAGCCAATTGTAAAAAAAAGAATAGAGATTTATCTTTTTTTGGTTGAATTTCTTTTACCGATTGTATACTTTGAGAGCATGGGAAGACTTTGTGTTGACCATTTTGATGTGGCTCGGGTTTCATCTGGAGCCAGTGACCGCAGAGGTAGCCTTTGCGGAGCCTTTAGTAGGGAAGAGTATGTTCACAGTTATGGACACGAAAAAAAGGAACAGAGTAAAGATGGATGCGGCAATCAACGCCGGAGATCKTCGATTTCCTCTATTTTTAGTGCTGGATCATTCAGAAACTCATTTGGTTCCGATTCTAGTTTTTGTGGAACGAATAGTTTGTTCTCGGGGCATAAATCCAAGTCCAACGGAGAAGAATGCGGTAAATATGTACGGTTTTCTAACGTATTTGAAGAAGACGAGATGGAAGAAGAGGTTTCAACAACTTTAGATGGCGGTTACGAAGCAAGGGAGACACAACCGGAAGCAGAGGCGGAGGCGGAAGAAGATGAAGATGGAGAAGAAGACGGGGAAGAGGAAGAAGAAGAGGAAGACGAATACGAGAATGCCTGGGTGCCAGTGAATGCCAACGTTTCAGAAAACAATTCCAACTCTGACTCCGAATCCGACTCYGAAGGCGACTCTGAGTCCGACGAAGAATACAACACTTTTCATTTTTATCCCAGCTCCCACATTTTCAGCAGATCCACGTTGAGAGCAGCACTTCCAGTTGGRAATTATCACACTCGAATGGTCCAACCAACTACACAAGAAACCGAATCCACAAATAAAAGAAGAAAAAAAACCAAGGAAAAAAAGATCATTGTTTATAGATGTACCAATTGTTGTAGTGATCTATGCGTATCTCCACTGATTATATCCAAGGAYTTCTGGGGTCACAGYGGAAAAGCGTATTTTGTTGAGGATGTTTTGAATATCCGAGAAGACCCTATAATAGAGACCAAGAATATGAGAACAGGCCAATAYGGTGTCTGTGCAATCTCTTGTATTCAATGCGACACCGAAATTGGCTGGAAATATGTCACTAGTCTTTCTTTTAATGAGAGATATAAAATCAATAAGTATGTTATTGAGAAAAAGTTTCTTTCTACTTATACACCTTGATCAATATACTCTTTTTCATCTGCTTTATTACTGCTGCACACTTTTTTTTTTCAAACACTTTTGGCTTTTTTGTTTTTATACCTTAGTTTTTTCACAGTTTTCATATCTATAACACACACACTTTCTCTCATCACACACACACACACTCTCTCATCACACACACACACACACTTTCTCTCACATCACACACACACACATATATATTTCCATACATACAAGTTATAATACATTAGTTTACTTCTACCAGAAAACACAGCTTACCAGTTGGGTAGCAACAAGTGAAAGTTGTTGACCAAAGCGTGGCCAAGCCATGCGGTGTTGTGGCGCGCCACATYTTGCGTGGCGCAGGAACCGTMTTCAACACTTTTTGGCGTTCCATGTTTGTTTGTTTTTTTTGTCTTTGTTTTAGTGTGTTTTTTCTTTRTTGTTATTCTTCAACCAGCTACACATTGCTATAGAAAGCCCCAAATATGGTGAAGGCATTAATGAACCCACAAGTGATGGACCTGCGGTYGARACGCGTGTCGGACGTACCATACAACKCTGGAGTCGATCCCTTGTACACGAAACTTGAAGAACGTGCAATTTCTTACTTGGACCAGAATAAAACACTGGCCAAAAGAAATGAAGAACTGTCTTTAAAGGTACGAAATCTGGAAGCACGCATCTTTGAAAATGAGAAAAAAATATTCTTTTTGCAAAATGAAAGAATCAAGCTGAAGGATAGTATCAAAACAGGATCGAAAAGAATGAATAATGTGATAATACAAAACTACCACAATTTGATGGAGCAATATAAATCATTTATGAGTGACCTGGGCGAGATTGATATTGACAGTGGATGTTCAATAGGCGAGAAGGTTGAGATTGAGGAAAAAATGACTAATTTGGACATTGACCATTATTGGGAGACTGTCCATTCAGATTTGGAAAGACGTAAAAGTATAATCACCAACCAGGAGAGACTTRAAGATACTGAGCAGATTTTGARTGAATCCATAATTGAAGAGGAAGAGGAAGAAGGAGAGGAGCAAATTTGYGGTGCTGATGAAGAAACAGCTGAAACTTTGATAGAAAAAGATTTGGAACCCGAATATAAAGACATCGAGTCCGACCGTATACCCAAGAAAAGAGAATCAATTCTCATGGACAAAGTTGAATACGATGTTTTTGAGTCACATATTCCTGTTTTGAACATYCAGGCTCCAATGAATGAGGATTCAGCAAAAGAATCAACATTTTCCACAMATACAGAGGAAAACAATGCACCAGCATCAGTTCAATATGAATCYCCAGTGAAAGAAACCACGACTTGTAATATATTCGTGAATGATGTCCAGGATTTCAATTTTCCAGAACAAGCTGACGTCTCTCTAGAAGTGATAAACTCAACCACAGACCAACAAAGTCTAAGACCAGATGCTCCACAGACAACCGGAGAATCCTCTTCCCCATCCTCCTCCTCCTCCTCATCATCATCAGCCAAGGATTGCAGTGAAGCTTCAAACGACAAAAATAGCAGTAAAATACTTTCATCCAAAACCAAGGGAAATGCCAGACGAAAATCCACAATCCCAAGAGAGTTGAAGAATCTAGACACTGAAAAGACCAAAAAATGGACTGGAATAAATGATGACTTTGATGATGAGAATATAAATAATAGAAGAAAAAGCCGTCGTAGATCATTAAACGTGAATTACGAATTGCCGTCTCTGAAACCAAAAATGAGAAGAAACAATGTTCACATCGACTCGGATCAAGAGAACAGAGTTGTCAAGCCCAAGAGAAGAGTTAGTAATGGTGCTTTACGGAACGTCACCAATATTCACAAAAATAGAAAACAAGAAGGTAAAAGCATTTTTGAGATAAGCGATGATGATGACGGCGACGACGACGGAAATGGAGACATCTTATTTCAAGGATATAATAAAAGCAAGAGATTATCGATGCAGAGGAGAAGAGATAGCAATGCTTATGATTTGTTACTCTGAWGTCGAGAATGAGTATTCTGGAACTACGACTTKATATTTTACATAGATTATTTATAATATAGATATATCATAACGACTCATACAGCCATTTTCATTTTGATTGTTGCCTGAGGATTGTAATCCACCACTTCGAAATCTTCAAACTTGAAATCGTCGATGTCAGTGACATTTCTCTTTATTATCAACTTAGGAAATTTTCCAGGAGTTCTTTCTAATTGCTCTTTCAACGCATCAACATGGTTTGAATAGACATGAGCATCACCCATGACATGAACAAACTGGCCCGGTTGCATATCCACCACCATGGCGATCATGTAAGTCAACAAGGCATAAGATGCGATATTGAACGGCACTCCCAGGCCCATATCACACGATCTTTGATACATTTGACAATTCAAACGTGGTTTTTCTTCAGAGCCTTCTTTTGGAAAGTTGACATAAAACTGACAAAACACATGGCATGGAGGCAAGGCCATTTCTTTGAAAGCTGGCGGGTTCCAAGCAGAAAGAATGATTCTACGATCGTACGGATTTGTTTTAAGCGTGTGAATAATGTTGGCCAGCTGGTCAAACCCCTTTCCAGTATAATCTGCGTGACAATCTTTATATTCGGCACCAAAATGTCTCCATTGGAAGCCATACACAGGCCCCAAATCACCCACTTCTCTGTGGTTGAGACCCAGAGAGTCCAGATATTCTCTGGATCCATTTCCTTCCCAGATTCTGACTCCCTTTTCGGACAGCAGGTTGGCGTCCGTCGAACCATGTATAAACCATAGTAGTTCATGTAAAATACCCTTCAAAAACACCTTTTTTGTTGTCAATARTGGAAATGTACCGTTTGATAAGTCAAATCTTAACTGTGGAGGAGCAAACAACGAGTATGTCCCGGTACCTGTTCTGTCTGGACGGTATTCTCCCTCATCTATGATTCTTGCAATCAAGTCCAAATATGCCTGTTCTTCTGTATTGGTGGTCATTATGCTGGAACGCTGGGAAGATGTCAAAATACGTGGAGGTGTGTATCTATCAAAATACGTCTAGCTGTGTATCTATTAAATATAGAGGTTCAAACACGAAACCACGAAAACACGAAAAATGAAAACACGAAAACACGACAACACGAAAAGATRAAAAAAGATGGCACGAAAACGGTAAAATCGCTGCTATCAATTTGAAAAGCCATTGATGCCATTTGAACTGAATATCATRTACTTTACAATGGAAAGAGAAATGTCTTTTTTCTATTCATCCAGAAACCGATCTAATCTTGGGAGCTGTGTTGGATTGGTTTTTGTCGTTAAAATTGATATTTTTGATTGGGAAGTGTAGAAATTTCCAGCACGTTTTAGATGAGATTGGTGTATTTTTGACTGTGGAGGAAGGAGACAATAGGATATAATTGGTGGTTACTAAAGTAATTGGTGGGGTTTTTTTGCATTCAATTCACAAAGCCAAAATAATGATGCTAAACTCGGTGAAAACACATAAGTTTGCAGGATAGATATTGAGCTATTCCAATGCATATTGTAATGGTACTGGGAAGATATGTAAGAGATAAGGTGGTAGCTAGACTCCAATGGGTTTTTTGCCAAATAGAGCGTCGTTAGACTATGTGATCTATCTATTTAAGGTCAATTCTGTTTATTCAAAGTATCATACGAATATAAAGAGGAGTTGTAGTAATGGGGGAAGCAACGTCTAAAGTATTCCAATACCATTATTTAAAAACGATACTTAAATTGAGATTTGCATACAATGGAGAGCAATGGAGGGGGGGATGCAATCTATGACAAGAAATGTTGTTATGGATTCATATTTGAAATGATAATTATAGCCATAAAGATGGTTTTCAAATACATGGCTTTGTCAYCATTACAAGTTGAAATTAGATTGTCATTATAGCATCCATTTTTTTAGTTGACTAGCAGTCTCATTTCTCTATTTTCCACTCATCCATTCTCAATCCGAATATTTCACCAACATCAAACCAACCAAACCAGAGGTCATGCTACGCACACTACGCATGCTACRGCCGAGTATACACAAGCAAGAGATAGTTAGTGATGTATTCAAGTTGGAAAGACATYAAAGTCCACCCTTGACGAGTYTATATTTMCACACATGTGTATATAGMAACAGCGTTTGTCACGGATATRAAACGAATACCTAGATATACAAAAGAAAAAGCAATGATACAGGCGAATGTCTCGACAATTATMGTCTCCGAGACATGTGCTACCGTTTCTATGTACTACGTAATCATACGATTTCCATGAACATTTGAATATACTCTAGCAGASACAGGCCTAACAGCGTATYGATCATCAAATYCCAACATAGAACACCGCAGCAAAACACATGAAAAGCACATAAAAACCGCAGAAAACCTATAGAGACGTCCGCCCGCTGTCCAATCCAGCACCAGCGGTGCACATCACCTGCGTGGCGCGGCAGACGTGGCGCAGCTGGCGGTCGTTGTCCGCGGGCCGTTTTTTCGTGGCGTTGGTCCAATTGGGGGTTTTCGCATTTGCGCATTTATTGTTTTTGCTGCGTCGTGAGTGGTCAGCGAACCTTGCGACAAGAAAAGTCAGTTGTATTGCTTTGGRCCTTTATTTGGAGCTGTGTGACAAGCAACATGTTCTCCCGTGTCGGCGCTGCTTTCAAGCACTCTGCTGTATGTATTGTATGAGGGGTCGGTGGCCGGCCGAGCCTGCCAGAGAGATGTCGCCTGGATGGCGAGACTGGACACCGACAATTGTCAAATGGAGGTTTGGCCACTGTGGTGACCATCAATCAAGCGATCGATCAATCAATGGACACGGCGCCATGTWTGGAACATGGCGCCGTCWGTGACAGATGAAAAGACYAGAGCCATGTTTTGTGCATRTCATATCCACTGCATATTGGAGAAATGCCACAGAAATACACAATGGTTCAAATTTGGCCAATTCGGGTGGAAAAAAAGACCAGGTTTGTACAACTTYGCAAGTTYGAAAACTACACAATGACGATATCAAAAAAGAAAGTCACCCAGAGTCTACACAGGTCTCTRAATAGCACCCATCCTACACAATTGTTCACTTGTCAGACCCGTTTGGTGGCATTGTATCCATGTAGTCAAAAAATGAACAAATAGCATCGCGATCCATGGATTGATTTTTTTTAACGTCTCTGATTGGCTGATAGCACAGTGAAAAAACATGAAAAGTGAAGAATAATACTAACATCACAAGTCGCCTTCCGCTATTATTGTAATACAGAGATCATTTTCCACTGCGRCCAAACCACAAGTTTCTTCCAATGCAAAGAAGGTGATCAACGCCTCCATTGCTGCTACTGGATTGACTGCCGCCTATGTGTTATACCAAGACTCCCAAACCGCCCAGGCCATGACAGCTGCTGAACACGGTCTCCATCCTCCAGAATTCAACTGGTCCCACAACGGTATGTTCGATACCTTCGACCACGCGTCCATCAGAAGAGGTTTCCAAGTGTACAGAGAGGTGTGTGCTGCGTGCCACTCTCTTGACAGAATTGCCTGGAGAACCCTGGTTGGTGTTTCCCACACCAACTCGGAAGTCAAGGCCATGGCCGAAGAATTCGAATACGACGACGAACCAGATGACGAAGGTAACCCTAAGAAGAGACCAGGTAAGTTAGCCGACCACATTCCAGGTCCGTACGCCAACGAACAAGCTGCYAGAGCTGCCAACCAAGGTGCCTTACCTCCTGATTTATCCTTGATCGTCAAGGCCAGACACGGTGCCTGTGACTACATCTTCGCCTTATTGACCGGTTACCCAGATGACCCTCCAGCAGGTGTCACCTTGCCTGTCGGTGCCAACTACAACCCTTACTTCCCAGGTGGTTCTATTGCCATGGGTAGAGTTTTGTTCGATGATTTGGTTGAATACGAAGATGGTACTCCTGCCACCACCTCCCAAATGGCCAAGGACGTGTCTGTTTTCTTGAACTGGGCTGCTGAACCTGAACACGATGAAAGAAAGAGATTGGGTGCCAAGGCCCTGGTTGTTGTCACCGCCTTGTACTTTGTTTCCGTCTTTGTCAAGAAATTCAAGTGGACCACCATCAAACATAGAAAGATTGTTTACCATCCACCAAAGAAATAGATAATGAAAACAAAATCTACTATAATGACTTAATATCAACCAACATATTCTTATAAAAAACCCCCCTCTTCATCTTCCATCTTTCATCTTTCATCTCTTCACCCAAWTCAACCAACAACAAACTATTATACGACGAAATATAAATTTTTTACATTCTATTTATTATATTTATATAAAATTAACTACTTTAAATTAAACAAAAGTGCACTCCCAAATGCCAGRTTAGAGTCTGTTTCTCACCACTTAYTCTGGAAAAGTGAAGGAAGAATATCAGGTTCATGAAAACGCGCTTTTGAAATGTGTGCATCCGTGAAGAGATCAACTGTTTACCAAATAGTATAAATAWACTGGCAGTTTGGTGTGAAATTCTGGATAATAGTGACAAATATAGACAAACCAGTCATGAGGGAGCCYGTAAAACAGCCCAAACCAACAGAAAATGTGATAAATACAATTGTGAATGGGAATAACAATTTTGTGTCAACATTGGACCACTTGCCATGCGATATTGTGCGATCATTGTTGTTTATTCAACATCTGGAGCTGAAGAACAAGCGTTTGAGGGAAAAAATAGGCCAGATGGCYGGGAAAGTCAACGGGTTTGGCACGCTAGAACAGAAAGAAAATAGTTTACAGGTGGAGAGATACAAAAAACTCCTTGTACGTAATTGTAATGAATGCGAAAGAGAGGCCAAATATCTGGTGTCAATAGTCAACAACCATTTGAATATCTTAGATGATGATATCCATATTCTGAATGAGTTGAAACAAAAATTACCCGGATGGACCAGTGAAGCGGTGGAAAAAAGATGGGGAGAATGGAATGAATATAAGAAGAACTTCATYGCCCAGAAGTCCATTACGGATAAGAAAGATCTTGTCCAACATGCCAAGCCATTGAAAATAAAACTTTCTCTCAGAGAAAAACAACCAAGGATGGAGAAACAGCTGAAAYTTGACAAGCCAYCAAAGACTGAAA
>BCGC01000004.1:763959-860793 GCA_001599115.1 Pichia sorboxylosa | reverse complement strand
AAAACTGATAGTAGTCAGAAAACTGAAAAAATAGTGAAAAATAGCAACATGGCAATAAACAAAATGAAAACAGATAAGYCAATGAAACAACCTCACACAAACAAGCCAAAACCWGYCAGCAGTAGAGATACATCTCTTTCAATCAAAAACTCGGGACCAAACAAGAAACAACAACCATTGTCCAAAAAATTGACAATTGCACARCCAGAAACCTCAATTCCAGAAATAATACCTCCCGAAGTACAACAAAACGACGAAACYTATTGCTTCTGCGGMGGAAAATCATTTGGTAATATGATTGCYTGTGATAATGAAAAATGTTCTCGTCAATGGTTTCATTTCAAATGTGTGGGSATAGTGCGACAGGTTCYAGGCGATTGGTATTGTACTCCTGCCTGTGAAACAGAAGCTAAGCAGAGAAAAAACAAGAAAACCAAGAAAAGAAGAAGGTGGTGACATACAGTCCTGAAAGACCCATTTATGTTGTGTGTAGATGTTTATATCGTTACGGAAAAAAGATGTAAAATGGACAATTGAAACCGTACAATGTAAAATGCAAAGACTATAAGTGTACACACAAAATAAACAAACTACACAATGCTAAAATCCCCTCTGTGACACATGAGAAACGCCAATTGGTATGAAAAGAAACTCTCCACTAAATAATGAGCCAAACAGCAATGCCAACAAAAATGACGAGGACAATTGCGGTAACAACACCTGCACCCGCTTTATCTTTACCTGTAACAGTAATTTCATTKACATTGGTTGTTTCTCTACTATCTAGACCAGCATTGACATCACCGGTCGAAGTACCACCAGTGGAATTTGTTAGTGGGGGATCAACYTGTAAAACCAAGGTGTTTTGCATAATTTCCAAGGCCGACATCTGTTCACCTAGACCATACCAGCCATCCCACGACCCATAAGACCAATTTATACCACAGGTATGACCATCAGAACCACCAGAACASGACTGGGCAGCACCAGCAGCGGATTTGTTGATAATTGTCATGAACTTATCACTGTTTTCTGAGACCAAAACTGCAGCCTGGCCCAAACATCTTGAAAAAACCGACTTGAAAGAACGCTGATCATTGTTACACTTACCACTTTGCTGACACATGTGTTCATATACGATACCAGTGGATGAGTTCACAAACAATGATTCAACACCGGTGTAAATTTCATTAACATGTGTGAGATACTTCTCGTCTTCTGTGAAGTTATAAAGGTATGCATTACCTGCCAAAAGAAGACCGTAGTTGTAACTCCAGTATTCTTGGTGAAGAGTAGAACAATTGTTGGTRCCGATATTGGATCCGTCCATGATTAGATATCCATTTCCTGTATCCTGAACAAAATTAACTTCATTTAGCCAATCCCACACCATATCGGCAGTTTCGACGTATGTTTCATTCTCTGTATATCTGGCTAGTCTGGCAGCCATGAYRAAAAGACACGCATTTGAAATAGTGTTCTTATAATCATAACCCGAGTTCCATTGAAAGATTTGCCATCTTAGACCTCCACCACAAGTGGAAGCGTCCCATCTGGMCAACATGGTGTTATAAACTGCCTGTGACAGYGCCAACCAGCCTGGTTCATCATCTGGGGGATTGGTGAAATTTCTTTCTGYYGCCTCCATAGCCGCCAAGCCCCAAAATCCCTGATCATCATTACCTTCTGTTGTAGATTGGTTAGCAGGAATATAGTTGTTGGAAGATCCTCGTTGATGCATCAACGCATCGTACACAAGCTGCTCGTACGTATCATTTTGACACCATTTGACTGTGTCAATCAACCCACCAAATGCTTCTCCAGCTTGCCACCAATAGTATGGTGCTTGGAACATCCCCACTGTACCACCATACCTGATACCTTCGTAATAGTCCATCATACCTTTAACAATAAGCGTAGCAGCATCACACACCGATTCCTGGTTTCCAACCTCTAGTGTCAACGACTGCACACATCCCAAGAATAGTCCCGTGCAAGCAATTGCTCTCACCAATAAAGAGTTCACGCCCGCCATTTGCTTAGAAAGCATAAAGAAAAGAAGTATTTTCAGCCCCAGAAAATAAAGTAAACATGAAAAACACCATGACGTGCAAAAACGATGGCTATATATAGACAGCGCGATCCCAACTGGAGGCACCGAGGTTCGAACCCGGACAGAGACAAACACAGATTAAATTCATTGCTGTTGTAGTACATTTACTAGTAATATATGCATGCTTAAAGGTATATTCGTCTMTATATATATATRTRTGTGTGTGTGCGTGCATGTGTSGATGTGTGTRTGGGTAGTAGTTTATGTAGATAACAAAAGTGTTGAAAAAAAAAAAATCAAACGTTAGAAATAACACAGATAATGTTGAAAAGTTGGACTTATGACCGGAAATAGATTTCGGTATACGTTGAAACAACAACGGTAGCAGTGGCTGTGACAGTATCTGTATTGGTAAAAGTTCTGGTGATTGTTGTGGCTGGTACAGTAGTGACATCATTGGAATCATCTTGGATATTTTCACCACAGGTCTCTTCTGTACATGGCAGAGGTGCACCTTGAATAAGGGTGTCTTGGATAACAAATAAAGCATTAATTTGTTCACCAAGCCCATAAAGACCATCCCAGCCATTTTTGGCCCAATCCATACCACAAGTATGGCCATCAGAACCACCGGAACAAGAAGCAGCAGCACCTTTAGCAGAAGCGTTGATAATGTCCATGGCTTTGGAGGAAAGTTCAGGAACCAGTTGAGCAACAATACCCATTGATTGGGCCAATATACCCTTAAAGGCTCTTTGATCGTTATTACACTGTCCAAACTGGATACATTGGTATTCAAAGAGAACATTTTCTGCAGACGGATCAATGAAATGTTCCTGTATTCCGTTCATGAACAGATTCAAATCGTCTAACCATTGTGGATCAGCAGTAGCATTATACAAATATGAAGTACCCATGATCATGGTGGCGATATTGTAAGACCATAACGCTCCATTAATGACGGGACATTCATTATTTTTGATTTCGGAGCCATCATAAACTCTGTAAAAGTTTTCTTCTTTGGTTTTGCTGACAAAATTGATATTTCTCATCCATTTGAAAATACGGGAAGCCGTGGTGACAAACTCTTGTTGACCTGTATATCTGGCTAATCTTGCTGCCATAGTAAACACACCAGCATTGGCGATTGCACTTTTATAATCCCAGCCACTCATCGTGTCTACAATCTGCCATCTTAATCCGCCACCACAACTGCCAGCATCCCATCTKGCTGCCATCGAATTGTATGTATTCAAGGCCAATTGGACATATGAAGGGTCATTTTCGTCATTGGAATAGGCTGGGAAATTTCTTTCCGCAGCCTCCATCACTGCCATTCCCCAGAAAAGCTGATCATCATTAGCTTCCACCGTTGACTGATTCGCCACATTATAGAAATCATTGTCACCCTTTTGATGCTGAATTGCTTGCTGAATAATTTCGACGTAAGTGTTGTTGCTACAAAATTGCCAGGTATCAATCATGGCCGTAAAGGCCAGACTTGACTCCCACCAGTAGTATGGTTCCTGAAACATCCCCACTGTTCCACCGTACCGGGTTCCAAGATAGTAGTCCATGATTCCATCAGTGAGCTCGGTRGCAGCATCACACACTGATTGCTGATCTCCGACTTGCAATTCTAAACCCTGCACAGCAGYTGTTCCAATCACWGCAGCTATTGCTATGTTTAATCCCCACAATTTCATCGCCTATATTGCTTTTCTGGTTGCAACTTCCCTGTTGTGTAACTCAAAAGTCTTCCAAAGCTCCACTGCAAAATAGAAAAGAAAACAGGCCTATTATATGCTGGTTTTTCTCCGCTAAATAGCAAAACTTCTCTCCTGGATCAKCACCTCCTGAAAAGAAACGTCACATTCTAACGGTGCTAAAATCACTATTTTTAGCACCAGCACCTAGCGCATGGTGTATATAATTACTTTTCCTATTTGGGAAAGTAAAACTAGCCGATGCGTCGACCGACGCATCGGCTTTGATATCGATAGCGTTGTAGGGACGGGAGCAGATTGTTATCTCATGATAAGAGGGGTGATACAAAATACTTTGSTCTKTACTTTGGTCTTTACTTTGGTCTTTACTTTKACTGAAGTTGRTAGGTTTGTATYGGTTTTGAAGCAGGATGGAAACCACTTTAGACGACGGAAAAGTAAGATTGRGTGTGCTGGTGTCAGCGTCATCGCTYCTTCGGGGAACGTCTGTGAACAGCTGCAAAACGGAGTTGTGCATTAATAGAAATCAGCTACAAGATATCARATATGGGACATTTCTGGAACTGTTGAAACAAAACGTCAGTGAAAATGATCCGGAAGACACCTTTAATTGTCTCCATTACCTAAATGCCAAGAAGTTGAAGGTTTTTCTGTTCAGAAAATCGAAATCCAAAAAAAATTACTTGCCTCTATATTCGGAAGCGGACTACCAGGAGTTCACAGCGGCAAGCAAGGCCAAATCAAAATTCAAAATAATTGTGGTGTTTGCTAAACTGTCTACGTTTAATGATATTGGGTATTTTGCTTTAGAGAGTTCCATTTTGGCTAAATTGAGAAATCAGAAAGATATTTCTGACATGGAGGAATTTGCYATTCACATTAATCAAAATAGACGGTCTACTACTCGGGAAACTATAGAGAAGAGTGTGGATATAGAACACTCTGCGGATGAAAGTCTTGGAAATGATGATTCCTCGGTAAAATCCTTGAAACTTCAACCATCTGTTCAAAGCATGTCCCAAATCTCGTGCAATGATGATAAGTCATATCCCTCAACTCCTGGTTTTAATTTAGAATCAGAGTATGAAAATATGCTTTCTTTGATCAAGACCTTTTTGGATCCTCTGAACACTTCTCTTAATAATCAAATTGAACAAATTGCTGCAAAAATAATGGATATCAAACTAGACTTGGCTTCAACCATTGATCCCCTAAGGTTCAAATTGGATGATTTGAGCAACTCTATTAATGATAATACTGCCCAAAAGGATGATCATGACACCCAACATCAGGCAAAACTGAACATTGTCCATTCCAATGTTATTTGCGATGCTTGTAATTCAAAAATTACGGGCTTCAGATTTCATTGTATTCAATGCGATGATTTTGACTTATGTGAATCTTGTGATAGAAATGGTGCAGAACCTTCTGGTCATTCCAAACTACATCAAATTCTCAGAATTGCAACAGATGATTCTCCGCTTGTGAATGAAACATTCAAAGTTGTTGATATCGATTTAGACGAAATAACTCCTGTTATTAGCAACCATTATATGAACAACCAAGCTGAACCTGTTTTAAATGACGCAGTAGGTGAGAACTTGGAAAAGAGAGAATCTTTTGATGACGACATTTCAAATGATTTCATATCCACTAATGAACAACTAGAGGACCTGAACGAAATTTTTGAGAATTTGAAAAGACAATTTTCTCCTATCGTTAAATCCTTTGAGGAAGAAATTCCAGTTACTCAATTGGAACAGGTTGTTGTTGAAGAAAAAGAAGAGGAAGTCAGTTCCAATTCGGATACAATTGACACCAAATTTTACACTACCGATGAACTTGACCATTCATCGGATTCTATTTGCTCTTTTGATTCTTTTTCCCAAAGAATGAGCTACAAAAAAGATGCACCTAAAGAATTTTTCATAAGTTCGATGTTGGTTCTTGATTTCAATACCAACGAAACCCTATTCAAAATTGTTTCGAGTCATCCAGTTGAAAGATACGAATACGCCTTTATACATCTTACGCTTGTGGATGGAACTAAATTGACCGAAAAGTTATTACCGGATGATGAATTCAGTTTTAAGACCACTTTCATTGACAAAGGCAATGAAATCATTCCTAGATTGAAAGAAAACAGTTTCACATTCAAGCTTGAAAACACATCCATCCCCCCAGAAAACAACTCCACCCTGTCCGACGCACCAGATATTTCTACAACCGATCATGTCGATTCAGGATATGTAATCATTGCAAGCAATGCATCTGGAGACTTCATTAACGAAGATTATGAAATTTTGTCTTGTGAAGACTAATATGGACAACATTGCAGCGTGCTTTTTGTGCTCTTTTTATTATACCCCTACACTATTGATGCTATGTTGATTGTTTTTTTTTGTATTTTCTGTTTTTTCCTTAATTATCATATACTTAGCAAAGGTTTAAATTTCATTCACCATGCACCACAATTTGAGAAAAGACTCTTTCTCCTTATTGGCCAAAGCCATATTGTATAAAGTGCTTTTTTTTTTGGCTATTATCCATCATCACTCGTAATGCGCCACACACCAATTGATTCTGAGTTGCGCCACACATCAATCAATTTGTGATTTTGGGTTGCGCCACATCAAATTAATTCCGGAGATTTTTCATAAACCCCGAGGCTATAAAGTGGATTTTCAATGAATTAGCCGGATTTACTGAAAGTTATAGTGAAGTATAAATACCAGGCAGCTTGTACTAAACTCTTTGCTTAATCGATTTTCCAAGAATTATCGAAGGGGACATAAAGGAATGAACTATTTGAAGTCATTGAAGAATATTGTGGTGGGTGATAATTCTGCAGAAAAAATTGCAGAAATTTTGCCAATCAGTGAAGAGGCATTCAGTTGTCAACCAAATGAATGTAATATTCAATATAAACAATCATGTTTTGACTTGCAAGCTCCAGCAGCAACCGAACCGTTATATGAGACCAGCAAACCATCGGACTTGCACTTTTTGGTGTCCACAGGTAAGACAGATTGGCAACACGATGCGTTTGAAGAACCAGACTCCATTTTAGGTTTATTGGCCCAACAAATCGATGCTTTGTCAACCGCATGTAAGCTGAAAACAACTAAAAATGTATCAAATCAAGCCATTGATATTTCAGATCCGGAATGCCTTACTCTTCAAAAAGTGGACGTTCTTTTACTTCCTTGGTTTGTGTGGATTAGAGGAATCACTAAAGCAAATATCAATCAAGTTTTCCAAATTCTTCAAAATGTGATTAACAATCCCGACGCCATTAAAGGTGATGAAGCAACACTTTTGGATAAAGAAATGAATGTTGCAAATGTCAAAGTGGAAAAAGATACCAATAGATCGATGGTTCTACTATGTTCACATAGAACCAGAGATAAGAAATGTGGAATAACAGCTCCAATAATGAAAAAGGAGTTTGATTCTCAACTGAGAGATTTAGAGCTGTTCAGAGACTCGGGAGATGATCGTCCAAATGGTGTCAAGTTGATGCTAATCAACCACGTTGGTGGTCATAAATTTGCAGCAAATGTTTTAGTTTATAATAAACACGGAGAATTTGTATGGTTTGCCAGATGTTCACCTCTTAATGTCAAATTCATCATAAATGAGACTATTCTTGGATACAAGGCTGAAACTCAGCACATAAGAGCTTGTTCAAAGTTTGATTCTATTAAATGGTGATTTTACTGTCTTTGAATTGCTTGGTTTAATTTTACTTCTGTATTTCGGATTATATAAAAAATATAATATTCACGTACACATTTCTAATCTCTAGTAGAGAGTGGGAAGAAAGAAAATGATATTACTAAAGTTCATCCTTGACAAGAGGTTTTTCAGAGTTTTCTCTTTCTTTTAAAATTTCAGTAGCATCTCTATAGGTGTCGGAGGTGACAAAGGTGTTGATGTGTTTCAACAGGTTTAATTTCATGTTGATCAAATCTTTGATCGAAGCTTCAACAGTTTTTTCTGCAAGTTGCTTTTCATACTTTTCAATTTCATTAGAAACATATTCATTACGACCAGCAATGAACTGGTTCACGATTTGAGCATAGTATTTTACTTCTTCTTTGAAAATCGAGTCGTCAACTTTTTTCAAGTTGTCAATGAATTCTGAAACATAAACCCTTCTGTCGACAATATTAGACTCAATGAATTTTTTCAAGGAGTGTTCCATTTCTGGAATGATACCAGCTTGGTCATCTAATAAACCGTTAATAGCTCTTTTGGTGCCCAGTTTGCTGTTCAAAAGTTGTAAAATATTAGAAGCGTCGCTCAGATCTGTGATAACTTCATAGCTTTGAACATCACCTGTATTGACATAAACAATTGCAGGAAATTCGGTGATATCATACATATTTCTGATCCAGTCAGTTGGTTCGTCGCCATTTTTTTGCACTTCACCAATCAAGACCTTGTCAAACTCTTTGTGGAAGGCGTGGGCCATAGAATCAAAGATTTTCTTGGCTCCAATGCAATCATCGCAATCTTTTTCTTTAGTGAATAAAAGAAGACCTGCTTTGGACTTATTTTCAATCAGTTTTTCGATATTACCGTCGTGGATTTGGACCACCTTTGAAGGAGGGCCAATTTTTTTCCCCTTGGTACCGACTTGATTGGTAAGGAAGTTGGTGAAATAATCGAATTCTCTTTGTCCGCTGTATTCAATTGGATCCGATAATGAGTCTGCACGGAACAACTTTAATGTAGGATAAGATGCGATATTATATCTTTTTCCAATACTTCTGGCCAAGTCGGCATCGATTTCGACGATTTGAACATCGTCCACATCTGCATACGAGTCAGCCAAACGCTCCCAATCTGGTTGCATTTTTTTACAGTGGGAACACCAGTCTGCAAAGAATTTAACGAACGATGTTTTGTCTGAATTCAAAACCAAATCATCAAACGTGTCATCTTTGGCCACCACTATGTTTCCAGCCAAACAGCTTCCAACCACACTCAACAATGTCCAAACAGAAAAACGCATACTAAAGGATTCACTTTACACAATTGGTATCGTGATGTCAAGACTAATACTGTTACTAAACACGTAGAAATACTTCAAACAACCATTTCATCTTCAAATTTAGATGTATCAACACCATTCACCAAAAAAAATCTCGATATTCTCACCTCACCTCGCGTTGCCATGCATACAGAAATATACTCCTCCAGCTAATTTCTTTATGCAAGATTTGCAACTTTATTGATTGTTCTGCGTATTTTCTTCGTGTCTTTGTTAACTATAATGTAATGTAGATACTTGTTGTTTCTGTAACTGTTTCTGTTACTGTGTCTGGGTGCACACACTGTGTAGCCACAGGTGTATGTGGGCACAGAGCTCCTAAATATATATCTTTATCGTTGATGCAAAAAGAAAACCTTCGCCTTATTATCCTTTTAACACCTATTATATCAGTCTATCTTTTCTCCTCCTCAAAATAAATACTTCACTGTAAACTCCATAAACTACAAGCTATGTTACATTGAATGCTTGATGGAAATGTGGCGGTGTTAAGCAGCGGTGGCGCAGTAACTTATAGTATGTCACGTGCCACAGCCAATTGTGAGGAATGACGCTGATTGTTTTTAACGGCAGGCAACAGCGAGCCGAGTTTAAAAATTAGTTGAGTCACGTGACGCAAGAGAACATGGTGGCTTGGCAACAGAAAACTGGTGTTTAAAGCACTCTTTTACTATAGTTTTTTTATTATTTTTTTTTGGAGAAAAGGTTAAAGACACTATAAAACAGGAAGAATGATGGATTGTTGACTAATTTTGCCCAGTGCAAAGTTTCAATGTATTAATATATTCATGCATATAATATATTCAAGTTTTTCAATCCACCATGTTTGGTAATTTTGGCAAATTTTCCAGCATTTCCTCTACACATAATAGCCAACTTGTGATACTTTACAAATTTGATACAAATTTCAGTTCAAAATGCTTAATTTGGAAATATTTTCAATTCCACAAAACCATCATATTCTGATCTTGAAGTGGCAACACACATCAGTGTACAAATAGAATTTCTATCTTGCTCTTTGACAAAGAAAGAAAAATAGCTTGTCAGCGAAAAAAAAAATCCGATTCACAGTAAATAAAATTTGATATTTCATCATATTTCACCATATTTCAACATATATTTTAGCCACAAGGTAGTATTCTTGCAAAGTTGAAGATATAGGCGGATAGAAAAATTGGAAACATCGTGACGGATTGATTTTTGAAAATTGCGCCTTGAAAATGAATAAAGTGAAGGAAATCAAAATTGAATCGTTATGTCAGCTTTGTCACTGTAGAAAAGCAGTGATGAAAAGACCAAAGAATTTACAAAAGTTGTGTAAAGAATGCTTCTACCATGTTTTTGAAACAGAAATCCATTTAACCATTCAAAAAGAAAATCTATTCTACAGGGGAGAAACAATCGCAATTGGTGCGTCTGGTGGTAAAGATTCCACCGTTTTGGCATCGATCATGAAAACTTTGAATGAACGCTATGATTATGGCTTGAACTTGGTGTTGTTAAGTGTTGACGAAGGTATTGTTGGATATCGGGATGATAGCTTGGCCACGGTGAAACGAAATCAGCAACAATACCAGATTCCTCTGGAAATTGTTTCTTACAAAGAGCTTTACAATTGGACAATGGATGATATTGTTGCATGCACCGGTGTCAAATCAAGTTGCACCTATTGTGGAGTGTTGAGAAGACAAGCCTTAGACAGAGGAGCTCTGAAGCTTGATATCCATCATGTTGTTACTGGCCATAATGCGGACGATATGGCAGAAACCGTTYTAATGAATCTTCTGAGAGGGGACACTGCCAGAATCCAAAGCTCTGTTAATGTGACCACCAATTCATCAGGATCGCCGGTCAAACGGTCAAAACCTTTCAAATATACCTATCAAAAAGAGATTGTTCTATACGCCCATTACAAGAAGTTGGACTATTTCAGCACTGAATGTACGTATGCTCCGGAAGCTTTCAGAGGYACAGCAAGAGTTTTATTGAAAAATCTCGAAGTTGTTAGACCCTCTTGTATCATCGATATCATTCACAGTGGAGAACATTTCAAACTCAAACCAAAAAGAATACGAGTCAATCACCCAAACTCCAAGAAAACCCCRTCCAAAATATCAGCTTCTACAAMCAACGAAATGGAAGTGCGATCCGACGGTTCTGTGTCAATTGGAAAAGATGGCAATAGGTGTGAACGTTGTGGCTATTTGTCAATGAATAAAATCTGTAAAGCCTGCATTCTTTTAGAAGGTCTTGAAGCTAATAGACCAAAAATTGTTTTAGGTGAACAAGAGAATAAAGATGGAGCTGCCAAGGTGTTGAGAACCTTRGAAAAACTATCTTTCTAGTGCTCTGAAACTGGGCTTTGCAAACTTTTTTAAATTGTTATAATGGTTACATTTATTAGGTCTRGAAATAAGTATTCTGTCCTCTTTTTGTTTTGTGTGTGTCACTACATTTCTTTTCTATTCTTTAGACATTCAACTTTACAGGTATATATATATATATTCATGTAATAAAAACCATTTACAAATAGTACGATTTATATAATACACCTTCGAGATCTTCTAGTTGTTCGGAAGTGAAAAACTTAGAGTCAATATGCCATGTATCTTGTCTTGTTTTCTTGAATCTGGACAAAGCATCCTTGGCTGATCTTCCAATAGCACCATTATATCCAGCACAYCTCAACTCTAATAGGCTCAACACATCAGGTAACCATTTTGGTGGCGGCGTGGTATAAGGATAAGCGTCAACTAAAGCACACAAACCAAGTGTTGCACCATGGACAGCATTGAATTGTTCGCCGTTCAGCTTCACGTTCTTTTCCTGTTTGTTTTTTCTAATGATTTTCTTGAATCTCTTGATGCACCTCTGAATTACATCTTYYCTTTCRGATTCAAGGAACAAATGAATAAAGATCTTGATGCTATTACTGTATTGTTCCCGAATGAGCATATGCGGATTAGAAAGGTTTGCCAATGCAATATTGATGATCATCTTTCTTTGTTCCGGTGTACGTTCAATGAATCTAACCGCACCATACACATCATAAAACACTAAACAGTGTTTATACTGTGACAAAGTTGGAGATTCGTACCCCAGATTATTTTTCAACAAGYTAATGATATCATCACTTTCTTTYTCATCATATCTGATACTGGCAAACATCAAAAATAATGCGTCAAGTTTTAGTTCTGCCAATTTACATGCATCTTTCATACCGTCTAAAATATTGACCAATGGTAAAATATATGGTACAATGTACTGAACAACTTGTTTGCTCAATGAAGTTTTCAAAATCCTCAACAACAGCATCAAAACACCTTTAACATGAAACATAAAATCAGAACTAGCTACTTCTTGTGGWGTTTTCTCGCCATTGAATTTGGAAAGCTCAATGGTTTCATGGAAGAAGTTTTGCAAACATTTGTGGAAGACATCATTAACCGGAGTAACAAGATTTCCAAGTCCTGTAGAATCAGACCTKACTRCTTCCATGTATAAATCAAAAGATCTCAAATTTTTCTTATCGTTATGGAAAAGAATTTCAAACAAAATTGATGATACTTCAGTGGAAATCGTATCGTAAGGGTGTGCTAAAATACCAAACATCTTCTCCGTTAACTCATCAAATTCATGATACCTATTCAAGGATGACCCTAGATAACTATTCAAAAATGTCAACCTAGCTAACAATCCAAAAGGCGACTTCTTATCATCTTTATCAACATTAAACTCGGTGATCAGCTTCAATGTCTTGGGAATTCTTCTAAAATCAAAATGATTTGCCAACCACCATGAGAAAATAGACCACATTTTATAAGTTGACTGAGTTAAATCRGTACTAAAAATTGAGCTCAGTTTCTGACAGATTTTTTCATCGGCAATAGTCACCATTGCTTYATTGTTTTTGCATGCAAAGAGAATACCACAATATATTTCACTGATTGCAACATGCGTTGGTCTTTCATCWCTTTGATAAAGGTCATCGGCAAGAGTAAACAAATCATCAATGGTAATATTTTCGGTATAACCTAAAAGAGTCAGCATTGTAATTGAGKAGAAAAAGTAAACAATACCAGGCAAAAATACCGTATRCGTCTCAGCTTCATCGATATTGGTCTTCATCAATGAATATAACCAATCCTTGGTAATCAACGATGCAAAAGATCTGATTGACTGTTGATCTTGTGGATTGAATTTGATTTCTTCAAAGCAGAACGGTTTGATGACTTTAATTSMTTCATTCCACACTGAMGTTGGAATCCATTGTTTAGCATCTATRAAAAAGATAGGATCACTCAGGTTTTTAAATTCATTGAAAAAATTATGAGGTGACGGATCGTTCACTAAACTGCGGTAAGGAACGATTGAACTATCAAAATTAGTAAGAGACATAATCTTAGCCAAATCATAGTTATGATGTGCTCTAGTTTCAGTAACATCTAACATAGAGGCTATCCAGAACATCCCCTTCTTGGCAATTTCTGGATGAGAACCATCAATATATTTCATCAGAACTGTTAGCAAGTCAGATTCTAGAGGCACCTCCAAATTAGATTCAATCGAAGTGATTAGCTCTAAAATTAATATCATGAGTCTCCAGTTTAGTTTWGGGTTTAGTCTAGCAACAGAAGCTTTGATCAAGTTTGACAGCAATGACAATAAAGARTTTCTTTTCTTCTCYTTGGCTAATTTTAAAGCTGAAATCTTGAAGTCAATATCTGAATCAGGCGGCCTGATGAGTTCAAGCAAACTTTCATCAATTATACAAACTTCAGCTGGTATTTTAACATACCTTTTTATGGCTTTGTAAAGTTTCATTCCTAACAGMGTGACTTCATAAATATTCAGTTCGATTGATCTAAATATCAAATCTTCATACCGAAAAAGCATTGTAGAACTTTTCTCAACCAATCCTCTCAATCTTTTCTTGTCAAAAAGCACCATGATATTCAGAATCACATCCTTTTCTGCTTTGATGATTGCTTTATCCCAATCGTTCAATATGTTCAAAACAATGTTTGTACAATTCATTATTCTGTTCAAGGATGTTGACAAAACGGACGCTGAATGGCCAGCACACTCACTGTAAGGTGATGCACACAAGGAAACCAAATCACCAATCAATGTTTTATCTAATTTTGAAGGAAGTCTAGTACAGCATGAAATATTGATTCTACTACTATGGTAAACAGCAAGTCTTGCCCCCATTACAGATCTTGTGTATGGTGCAAAAACACTAGGTAGATCCAACAATGAAATAAAATGAAGATTATCAGTGTAAATTCCACTGCCACCGCTATAATAGCCACAATCATTCAACCATGAACTAATACAACGTATCACCTTTCCAATCAATTCAACAGAGCCGTCAATTTCAATCAAAGCCTCAATCAACTTGTGCAAGCATATTCCGATCCTATCCCTTGTAGCATGAAGTTTGACATAACCGGTGTCAAATGAATTAACAATATAATTGTTAGAGTAATATGGACCATAAGTATACAATATATCAGCTCTTTTGGTCATTGTAGAATCAACAGCGTCTATTCCATCATTTGTCACTGGTGTAGCTGATCTTGTAGGAACCTCAGAATCTAAATCTTTGCTCATAATAGACATGTTGGAACTCGACTCGACTCTTTCGATTTTCATTTCAAGCTCTTTACTGAGCGGATTCCATGTAAGAGGTTCTTCGGTTGCAGTTGGCTCTTCYGTTTCCTTCAGTTTTGTGGCAGTCACATCACTTTTAATGTCACCTTTGGGTATTAATAGGCATGTGCTTGAAGCCATTGGAGAGGCTCCCATATTATATTTTAAGCGATCCATGTGCTTATTASTAGAAATTGATCCTTCTTTATATGATTGATCAAACAAAGAGCAAACTCCTCTGAGTAACCCTTCCAGTATTTCAACATGCAATCCCAATTCATCATTTYCTTCAAGACTCATTTTCCTCGAAACTTTTAAMGATGAAGTATAGTTGGAAATGATTTCGATATAATAATCCGTTAAGCTGCCAAAATGATCAATAGCCTTGTTGACTTCTAAAGATGAAGGAATGTACCACTTGAAATCCAAATATTTAAGATCAAATCTCAAATCTGAATACTGGAAGCCACCCCAACATTCCTCCGAATATTTCCCACCATGTTCCTTTAACCAAGTTGGTGARATTAATCTTCTTTCTGTAGGTTTCATATAAGTTAATGTTTCCAAACAATTAGAAGCAAGTAAAGCACCAATCATTCCAGCCCAACCTTTCAATTTCGAAACTCTGTTTTTAATGAAGTTTTCRAGTTCACCCAAATACGGTAAGATTGCTTTTCCTGAACCGGAAACAGCACCAGCAAGAATTCTCATATTCCAAATCAACCTTTGATCTTTATTGAGAATATCCTGGGATCTGGAGACACCAGCACCATTATCAAGTTCGTGAAGAATGTGAGGCATCAAAAACTCATAAAATCTTTTCAATTGAGCTTCGGGGTCTCTYTTAACTATGGTCTCGGCTATATTGCAAAAAATGATAGAGACTTCATGTTTGATGTTATTGGAAACATATTCAAACACTGCATCAGCTATGACATTAAAGAGTTCGTCGCTCGAAGAATCGACAAGAGACTCAAAGCAATAAGATATCAATGCACATGATTGTGCTTCAATTGTACGGGCCGAGTCTATCTTRGGTGCCAATTCAAGGTATTTGAAMGCCCTCTCACAAAACTGTATAAGGAACTCTTTGAAAGACGACGATGCTGAATACAATGCTGAAATTTCGTACTCGGGATCATACTCAAATGTTGGAGGGATATTTTGTTCACCAAATTGTGTGTTTGCAGGTGAAGATTCAAAAAACTTAGCCTCAAGGTACGCTACATGTTGAGACGTAAAGTCAATAGCTATTATACCACCATCACCTGTTCCTTCGGTCAAGTCCGCAAAAGGAACAACTGTCGAGATAACTGAAAGCATATCTGTRGTTAGAACGGTCTTTTCCGGATCATTGGAGTCAATCCCTGGAAGTAACATTGAAATTAGTCTAGGAATGTGAACTCTATAAGCAGGTAATTCAACCATATGTCTAGCTAAAACACTCAGCTGATTGATAACTATAGGAATTCTATGRGTTGAATTCAAAGATTCAAATGATGAATACCAGTCCAGTAGAACATGGTCTAGCACTAACTGTGGTTTCATGAAACAGAGAGCTTCTAAAGAATCATTGTAACATTTTCTATGAAAGCTTGCTTTGGACTGGGAGCCCACGTGAATCAAAGGTAGCAAAACTTCAATAAATTTTTCGACAACGCTGTCACTAAGCTTGGCAATTTCTGGCAASTTTGAATAATTTGGATGGTACAATGGAACCAGACTTCTATCTTTCTTTTCTCCTTGAATTCTGTTATGCAAACTATTCGATAACTTTCTTACAACTTCTGCTAAAATGGTGGACCATGGGCCAAAATTTGACGGGTGAATTAGAGTTGTGGTAGAATCTGCGTAAGTTTTCAGATAGTCAAGAATTCCCCCCTTCTCAAAGAAATATTGTGAACTCRTCGAATGAATAATAATTTGAGAGATGCATTTGCAGTATTTGGACATTCTGGAATCTTTTTGACGAATTTGTGAAGTCAAAAATAACTGATTGCTCATAAATTTAAACTGAAACTCAGTAAAAATACCATATTTCCCAAGGTATAAACACTCACAATGATTTTCCACATTTTTCAAGTTATCTATTGCAATTTTCATGATTGTAGTTACCAAACAGTTGATTTCTCTATCGGATTTATTGTTAATCCATAAGTTAAAAAAGACGGGTAAGTAGTATCTTATATCATTTTGATGATAAGTAGCATTTCCATTTTCGTCAATTATTGGTTTCCTGTATTTGTTGGGGACCATAACAGTAAGATGAATTAGGGATGATGTTACTGATTGTGGTGAGAGTTTAGCTAAAATTAGATTCATAAGCTGTGAAACACAATCGTCTTCAAAAAAKTGCTTTATTGTCAAGGAAAAAGGAATCAACCTTTTAAATCTCGTATCAGACATACTAGCACCAAATACAGTCGGATTGCTCAATGTGGAAGTGAATTCATCGAAAACGGGCTTCCAATCAAACCTCAAGCCATGTTCATATAGCAAATCTTTTTCTTTCAGAAGTAATACTAATGTTTGACAATAAAATGAAATATCAACATTTTGTCCCCTGGAAAGACAAATAGCGTAAAAGACTTTTGCAAGCTTTGCTGTGATAGCAATAGGTATAATTAATCCCATTTTCAACAGATTTTTCAATTCTTTAGTCCAATATTTCAAAGCAATTATRGAAGCAGACTCGGGCTCAACTTTCAAAATTGGCGTTGAGTTTTCTGCATCTTCGTCATCTGAACTTTCATAGTAATCGCTGTCATCGTCATCTTCATCATCATCRTCGTCGTCGTCGTCATCTTCTTTCRCCTCGCTTTCATTATGCTGCAATGTTTCAAATCTATGTTGAATATTGCTTGAGTAGCCTGAGTTAATATAACTGTTGGTACTTTTGTTGTTTCTTAGAATATCACTAGCTTCATCAAGATCTTCCACGCTRATGGTGACATTTCCTTTGAGATCCATACTTTTAGCCGCAATATAAATATGTGCTATGATATGACTCAAAAACTTATATTGATCCCTGATTGTTTCTGTTTTGTATGGTAATAGTTTCTTATTTTTCAGTTTTCTGCAAGTTCTTGTAGCAAAAAAAGGTGATGTTTCATCATGTAGCAATTTTTCAGCCTCTTCATCGTCGCCCGGAATATCCAGTCCATAAAACTGTAATCTTTCGAATTCTTTTTTAGTTGCCTCGGAGTTGTGAGTATTTAAAGATTCAAAATTRGGGTTTCTGATTGGTGACCCAAAATCCGACCCACTATTCATTCCTAGGTTGATTGGTCTTCTGGAAGTTGGTCGGTTCAATAAGATCTCAGGAACCGGAGAGCTCATCTTGTCAATTGTTCTTGCAAATCTGTTTTTTTTTTGCCACTAGTTATTACACTCAATACCAATAAAGGATACTAGTCAAAAAAAAAAGTTAAAATCAACTCTTTTAGATGTGCAGTGGCAGAATACTAATGTGGAGAAAAAAATGAGAAAACAAATTTGCCCTTGGCTACAACTTTTGGAACGGTTGATAGTTTTCTATCTATGGTGGCGCTGCTACCTCGCGTCACATAAAAATGGGGTTACAGAGTCCTTCAAGTAGAGGTTTCATCTTTAATGTAATGACTTAAAAGCAGGTTTTTGTACATGTGCATACAGTAGTATTTAATCTATTTAACAACCACCCATTCCCGCACAGTAAGCAGCAGACCAGGTTTGTGACATACCGTTGTCTAGCCAGGAAGACTGGAAGTTGGAAGAAGTGAAAAATTCAAAAGCCTTTTGAGGATTATAGATAGCGTAATTCAGCATTAGAAGACCCTTCCAGCCACCATCAATGGAATCTGCTAGTGCTCCTAATTGCATTTGATCCCATTCTTGCTTCACAAACTCCGTTGTACGTACAAAGTTACTCATTGGAGTGATTGGAATCATATGAATCCCGTGGATATACTCTTTATTCATTCCAAAATATGTTGCATGGTCTATCTTGTTCTCGAAAAGGATCCCGGAGACTTTATTCTTAATGAAATTGGATGGCATAATTTTGTTGTCATCTTTATACAACATGTAAATACCCATTGCGTGTTTTTCTATGGATAAAATTAGTGATGCTATATTAAACAACTGGGTATTGTTGGTCACCTGTGCCCAAAGTTTTACACCATAGAAAGAATGATAATCTTCACTGGAACTTTCTTCGTCTTTTCCATCACCATGTGCAAATAACCCATTGGCAAAACTGTGTCCGTTGAAAAAATCAAAAGATCTAAATTGAGGGAAATACTGATCATCAGTGGATGGATTACAAATGTCTCTGATGAGGGATTCTATCCAAGGTTTGGCAGTGTTTTTCCATTTTCCGTCACCATATTTATCATCAGCTAAGGCTACTAAAGCGGCAGCATGAATATGGTACCCATAATGAAAATGGTGATCATTATAGAAACAATTTCCAAAATCGCAGTAAAAATTACCATCTTGCAATCCAGATGTTGAAACAATACCTTTCCATTGTGTATCATAGCACAACGGTGCTTGCTGTTTATTATCAATAAACCTTTGAAAGGAATTTTTCATTTTGGTTAACATTGTRGCAGTCAATCCATGGTCTTCCAAAACAAAAGCAGCAACATACAACATAAAGGCACCTTTATCCAAGATTTTACCTGCCGTGTACATAGAATCTGTGTTAGATTCATTTTCAATGTCGATGCTGTTGATTTCTTTTTCTGCGATGCTTTGGACGATTTTTTTAGCAGAATCGGAGTATCCAATTACCCCCCTCTCTTGGGACCATGGATCATATTTTAGGTCAGAGGGTGGTAAATTTTCAATCATCTCAAATCTATCAAGTATAAATGCAGACATTGGACCTTTACAAGTAGAGTCCAAGTTGAGATCACTGACGAGTTTTTCACTCATATTACCAGATTTTGATTCCAGTTGATGTGGTAATACCCATTGAAGTATACCATTAGCTTGTGAAGATCCTGCAATATTGTAACAAAACGAATACGTGCATGTTTCGCCCTTGACTGATCCCGACAGTTTACAATCTGTAGGATATGATCCAGCAACTTTGTCATAAGCGTTTAKTGAAGAATCTTGACTCAATTTGGCAATTTGGACAATAATTAGAGAATCTGTCTTTTGACCAATTAGCGAGTTTTGATTTTGTTGGCTAAAATTAGTATTGGTGTAAACAATCCATTTAGTGGTGTCAAATAGGGTGACAATATATTTCTGAAGATTGTTGGATARGCTGCCGCCATTYTGCACCGTTTGAATACCAACTTTAGAGGCAATTCTAGGGGTGATACTTCCAGTGTATGTTGCAGTGATAAACCCCATTCCTTGCACCAAAAAGGAGCTCATTTCACCTGAATCGATCTTGAACTTAGTTCCAATGCTGAACCTTTTGCAATCGCCCACCAAAAACTCATAATTTTGTGATTGAAATTCGTCAGCACTTAACATTAAAGAGCATATACCAACAGGATTGAAAAAATATTTCACAGGGTTTGAGTTTGGATCGTCTCCATAAACCTTTTGATTGTTTGAAGTGTGGGAAATTCCCAATCCTTTAAATTGGTCGTCCATTGATTTCCAAACACTATAGGGATGGGTCCAAATAGGTAAATTTTGGTCCTCAACCAACATATTTCCGTAAAAATTATTGGTTTCAATTGGTCCTGGTGAATCATAAAACTTTGGTAATTTTACTGGATGTGTTGAAGAGTTAGTGATGCAATCAACTGGTGGGTTTTTGGAAAGAACCGAGCCAAAAATATCATCGCTGTCTGTGTATGACACTGACTGCCGGCTTTCGGTCGGAGTTGAGGTGGCTTTTTCATCACTGGAACCATTGGCCGCCTGGTTCCTTTTCTGATTCAAGTCCAGATCCTCCAACTTTTCCTTTATGTGTTTAAACAATCCCATCTTTATATTTAAAGAAACGATGGAGAAAACGATAAAGGATGCAGTAGTAAAAAGCTTCGATGTCAAAACAAGAATACCGCTTGAATGAAAACCGAAAATTCCACGTGTCACGTGCTCGGGAGTTATATTGAGATGAAGTTACTTTTCTTGTGGATGGTGAAAGTTCCTGAAATGTATGAATATTGGAGAGAAAAGTGAAGCAAAATGAATGACAAAATAGTGAAAGTGTGTGGTTTGAAAACGGARGAAGCTGCAAATGTAGCCATAGAGAGTGGAGCGACACTTTTGGGGGCTATCATGGTTCCTAACAGAGCTAGAACCATTGATATTGATACTGCCATGAAAATTTCACAACTATGTAAAGAGCATCGTATAAAGAAGAAAAGTAGATTTGTGTGTTCCMAGGATTTGTTAAAGCATATCAAAGGTCTYAGTTGTAAGGGAACAGATTGGTTTGAACAAGTTGCTAATATTCTTGTTGAAAATGGGCCATATTTTGTTGGGGTGTTTCGTAATCAGGCGTTAGAAGATGTCAAAAAATTGAGTGCCGAAATCCAGGCCGACATTGTCCAATTGCATGGATCTGAGGATGTGTTTGAGTTTGTAAATGGATTGGATTTGCCCGTGATYCCAAGATTTGTGCTGGATAAGCCTGGAATYGAAAAGGCATTGGAAACACATGAATTTCTAATTCCACTTCTTGATTCTGAGGCCGGTGGTGAAGGGAAGCTTATAAACTGGAGTGATGCTACTAGATTTGGAGAAAGTCTCAATGGAAGATACATTTTAGCTGGTGGATTAACACCAGAGAACGTAAAGTCYGCATTGGAAGTTGTTGGMTGTTGTGGTGTCGATGTCAGTGGTGGCGTTGAAACAGACGGCAACAAAGACAATGCGAAAATTGCCAAGTATGTGACCAATGCATTGGGGGTAAGCCAGTAAAAGAATGTTTACCAGTATAAATATATTTATATATCAACAATAGTTGGACAGTAAAAATTCAAAGAGGTTTACAGTCAAATCAATCAATTTAAGCGGAACCAGAAATGAAGAACCACTTGTCGACAGACTTGTCAATTGGGGCAGCTGGTAATGGGTTAGCAGCTGGGACTTCGACGGCAGGATCGTAAGATGCGGTTTCAGATAATGTGGTGTTGGCTAAAACAACACCCTTGGTGTCCTTGACAGCACCACCAACTAACTTCTTCCAGGATTCGTTACATTCGGCAATGACTTCTTCGGCGTACTTCTTGTTCTTACATTCACCGTTGAAAGCAAAAACGTTTTCTGGCTTTCCGTCAGGAATCTTGTAGATTCTGAACCATTCGTTGGTTGCTCTCAAAAGACCTGGCAAGTGTTTTTCAACGTCTTCAACGTCTTCCAACTTGGAGGCCAAAGGATCGTTGACATCAATGGCAATGATCTTCCAGTCGGTTTCACCTTCATCTAACAAGGCCATGACACCCAACACCTTGACTTGCTTGACTTCACCAGGGTAGGAAACGGCTTCACCGATTTCACAAACATCCAAAGGATCGTTGTCACCAGCAGCACCAGTTTCTGGGTTGGTTTCGTTAGGATCTTCCCAGGTTTGTGGGAAAGCACCGTAATTGTGGATGTAACCCTTGTGAGGGAAACAGTTTCTGACAAATCTCAGCTTGCCCTTCTTGGTGTCTTGRATGATTGGGTTYAAGGTCTCTTCCTTGGTGATTTCCAACTTGGCGTTGGTCCATCTTGGAACTTCGACAACCATGTTCAAGATCTTCTTGGATTCGTCTGCAAATAGCGGAATGTCGTGGAATGGAGACACTGGCTTGCCATCCTTTTCAATGAACACCTTGTATTCAAGGGTGTTAGCTGCTCCAACTTGTCTGGTGGTGTAGGTCATCGTGATGCTTGCCAAGTCTCAGAAGAAGACACTGCATCGTAGAGTGACGGATCCAAATTTCATCCTCGACCGTGACCGTCATCGAATCAGCGGTGGCCCAAACGGGATACCGCAAAGTCACGTGATGGGAGCCAAGTATTCTCCCTTGTTTCAATGGATTCTACAGAGTTGAACWTTTAGCAGTTAGTGGTGAGAGAAACGATGGTTAGTTGGATGACATCCCRGTGTCCGTGTTAGTGRGACTTGATAAATTTAAGTAGATTGTACTGGAATATTTATAGTGAAGTATTTATAGTGAGGTAGGGAGTGGYRGGTAGCAAGCTTTTCAGAACAAAGCCATATATGATGATTAATCAAGAATGTTGAGAGGATCAACTCGACCATCACGCATGGAATAAAATGCTTTGGTAAGATCTGCCCATCCAATGTACCAGTGAGCATTAAAGTCCTTTTTTTCAGGATTGACGGTCARCGGATGYGGTCTCGATGATGAAGCAAGATCCATCAGTGGTTGGATAAAAACAGCATCGGCTCGAGTCAAAGTAAGAGGAATGTCTTTGGTTTTTTTATATTCCTGGGCTTGCTCTGCTTTCTCTGGCAACTTCTTGAAATTGGCCCACACCGAACTGATAGCGGCGGCTTGTGCTTCCACTCGGTTGAAAAAAAAGGCTGTCAAAGTGTTTCCAACAAGAGCCAAAGTAGGATCACACAGTGAAAATGTAAATCTAAAGAATTCAAACACATCCGGATGTTGCTGCACATACGACTTTTCAATAAACGGATAATATGCYGGATATCCCGTACATATGATCACAGCATCGAAATCCTTTTCAATAGTACCATCAATGAATTTGACTGCATTTTCATGGGCTAAAAACTCYTCAATCACCGGTTTAGAAACCAAACCCCTGGCATTGGAGCAYCCATCTACCCATGCCGATTTGGTTACTTCACTTCTTTTGGATAAAAAGATGCTTGGTTTTTCAATGTCTCTAGGGAAGGCATATTGCAATAAATCAACAGCAGAAACAGATGCTCCAACAAACAGTATTTTTTTGGCTTTTCTCAAAAAATCGGTATTTTGAATTGATTTGGATAAGGTTATAGTGACATTATCTTTATTGRCTTCGGAATATTCTTTYAATCCTTTCAAATTAGGAACATATGGTGCAGTTTTGCCGCTACTAATTATAATAGCATCAAAAATTTGTTTGTACCAGTTAATATGCTTTTCACCACTTTCGTTTTCAGTCACATATGTCACAACAAGTTCCCATTTTCCATCATCCAACTTTCTGACTCTTTCGACATTAGTGTTGAATCTGATGTATTGGTTCAAATCATTTTTGAGAGCAGTTTCTTCCAAATAGTCTGACACATCTCTGGCGGTTTGAAAATTAGGTAAATTCTTATACTTTGAATTTAGTTTCTTTAATTTATCTCCAGTAACTTCGTTAAAGGAAAACGACATGTATCGATTTGTCACATTGGTGTATAATCCTTCATAGGCAGCAGAGCTTCTCCATTGGTTTTGTATCGTATGTTCGTCGCTTTTAGTGAGTGAAAAGACCAGAGGTTTCTCATATGATGAATCATTCAATTTGGCTTCCAAAGATCCATTGATTTCAAACTTTTTATAAATATTGTCCATATCACTTGGATCCACACTCAAATCCGGCAACTTAGGGTCCACGTTATTTTCGGCAAATGCAGTTTTACACCAAACTCCTCCAACACTGGAGTTTCTTTCAAAAGCCACTAAATTTTCATAATAAAGTTCTCCTTTTTCTTTATAAGAAGCAATATTCTGGACTCCAAACAACGTTTCGCCAGTTTTTTTCAATCTGGAAAGTTCATACAAGGAAGCAAGACCTGAGGGACCMGCCCCAATTATTGCCACTGATCTGATGTTGAAMCCTTYTTTGTCAACTGTCATGCTCTCACCAAAATAAACGTCTTTACCAATAGTCATTTTYTTCAACAAAAACAAGAAGAGCAAACCCTTTTATATTGGCACCCAATAACTGTGGCAGCATCTCAAGTGTGGTCTAAAAGTGGTAGCACCTCTGACGTTCAACGCGAGAGCCAAAACTGTGGCTCGATAGCATATCCTCTACACAGTGRATTTCACCACAAATGGCTATCGCACACAAAATGCWTTAATTTGTAACMGTAAARTGTAATGAGAGCATCTTATATTAGARTTGAGAGGGAGGGGTGGTTCATTTTGAAAATAAATTCATCAAGGAGGCTCAACATTGGTATCTTAATTCGGTATCACAGGTTCAAATTGTTGTCGTATTTTATTTGGACTATACTTTCAATTAGATATTAGGCTAGTAGATAAAATACAAATAATAAACAAATAAAATGATTAAAACAATAACTTCATGCAAAAAAACTATCAACTCATTCAGAAAAAAAAACAAAAAATTAATTGGACACCTGAACTAGGTAATCCTGGACATCAATCAATACATGATTGAAGCTTCATAATTTGGTGGGAAAGAATCTTCACCGATTTCAGCTTTTCCCTTTGAATTAACTTTAGCATCTTCATCACTGACATCAACACCTTTCTCGGCACATTCAGCTTTAATTTCGTCACTGATACCAAGATCATCTTTRGCAATCCATAAAATTGGTCTTTTGGTATCTGTAAGCTCTGAAGGCTGGTACTCAACATCTTCAACCAAAGTGCTAGCAATTGGCATGCTCCAAAATTGTGGCATATGAGGTCTGTATTCGGATGCCTGRACAAACTGTTGAGGTTTAAAAAATCTGATCACAGTTTGTTTGCACAAAGAAGTGAAACTAGAAGTGTTCGCATAGTCGTGGAAGTTATTAGCCATATTGCTATAGTCATTAACATTGGAGTCATATCCTTGTAGGGTTTGGTTCTCAACATTCTTCGTGGAGTAAGCAGGTTCTTCAAAACCATTTCCAATTGAGGTGGATACCTTTTTATCAATACCAGAATTGCTTGCATCGCTTTGRAAATCTGTTTTCTGACTCTTGTAATCACTTTTGCTGTCATCTTTGCTATTGTTATCAGGAGATCCACCCATAGTCTTTTCTTCATCGCTTACRAAATAGTTCTTTCCTTCGTCAATAACTTGCTGTCTTCCCATGTCTTCAGAAGGATAGAAACCTTGAATGGCTCCAACAGGAACGGTATTCAATACAGGCTCAAATCTGTATCTCAACCACAAATGTGCCAAAACAGTAATTGCAATCCAAACGGCTTCAAGAACAACCACTGCCCAATTCTTTTGCATAACAAACAACGCAATAAGACAAATTTCAGCAAGATAAAGACCGACAAAAACTTCAAATAGTGCAAGAGGATAGTTACGACCTCTGTTATCCGTAGAATGGCCAGAAACGTACACAAGTGAGTAAAGTGTAGCAGTGTAGATCAAAATRAAAGCAATTGAGGTGAACGCAATGATGATTGGAGAAATAATAGAGTAACATAACATGATTACAGTGAATAATCCAAAAGAACCGTATGATGTACCCCATGAAGGTTGACCCAATGATATTTGACGGTTCCATTTTTGACGAGGAGTTTTATCAAGAATTCTACCTAAAACAAAAGACAAAATCAAACCAACAATTTGAGCTAAAGTACCTGAACTGATTGAAAGACCTTGAAGTAACATATAGGAAATGTAAAAGTTTGATGCAGGAGGTAAGTTTTGCGCCAACATTGACATAGCCTTTGATGGATCATTGATAATAGCGGTAACTGCAGAAGAAGCAGCAGAGGTGCATGTGGTGACCAAAAAGACTTGAATGACTTGAAATCCAAAAAACCATTGTTGGGTCCACATATCCAAGTCTTGAGTTGTCATAATACCACCAAACTTACCAAAATATCTAATAATAGGAGGAACCAATGACATCAAAACTGCTAACATAACGGAAGGTAAAATACCGGTGATAATTCCCATAAGAACACTAGGCATGTTATTGATAAATCTCAAGAAATGCACCTTCTCAGTCAAGTAGTTGATGTTAGATATACAACCAACAACCGCCACTGGGATAGCCCAAAATATGATCATCAAAGTCAAAAAGGTGGCGGCACCAGCTTTTTTCGATTTTCTGGCAGCAAAACCTGTGCCRACATTTTTCCAAATTACATCATCTGGAAAAAAGCTTTGAAACTTTCTGGATTTAGAAAAGGCTTCTGAGTAATCAACTGCTTGGTATGCTCTTTGCAATTCTAAATGCGAGTCGAATTCCAAAAATACCGATCCAACTTTAGCAATAGTATCCGAGTCCTTATGGAATTTAGACTGTTSTTTCTCAATCTTTTCGTTGAAATCATTTAATTCAATTATTCCTTCATCGAAAACCTTCTTCTTTTCACCGATAACTGGTTTATACTTATAGGTAGGCATTTTCTTTTCCTTGATGTAACTTTCAACTTTTGAAACTGGAGAAGGAAATTCCACGTCCTTACCTTTGGCAGCTTTCTTTTCCAGCTTGGTTCTCATTGACACACATTTGTTAATAACAGAGGTGAAAGCACCTTCCAATTTGCCAATTAATTTATTTCTTTTTTCCCATGTTTCTCTGACTTCTTTAGTATCCTTTGTGATGGCAATTCTTTTAGCAGCAGGGAATAAACGTCTGAGAGAATCTTCAAATAAGTATCCTTCATCAACATTGTCAATCAATAAAACCTTCGAGCTTGGCAAACTGCTGTAAAATGGGGTACATTGCATRTGATGTCTGAATCCAGTATAATATACCAATTCACGGTAAATGGCATAGATCACAAGACCGAAAAAGAACCACGAGCAAAACAAATTTGCAAACACTCTCCACTTGTGAGTGTTGTTAGCATATGAAATGATATTAAATCCTGTTTGGTTACCACCACCAGTTGCATTGACAGCAAAAAGAATTGGCCAAATAATGATACCACCAAAAAAGCCAATGATGGCCCACAACTTCAAATATCTCAAGAAAAAGTAACCATCAACACCAGCATGTTGAATAATAAAGCTGTTTGGCCTTGCTAAGAGGTCTGGCAACCAGCCAAAAGCCGAAGAAGAAAGCGGAGGAGCTTTCAAATGTTCTGGAATGAGTTTGTTGATTGTTCTTGGTCTRTAAACATTGATATATTTGTTTCTCAAAAATATGAAGATMGAAACGAAAATAGAAAAAATAATCAAGTTGAATATAAGAGACGACACAAAAGCCGACGTCGAAGACCCAGTTTGTTGATCCGCCATGTCGCAATTGCTTCACCGTACGTAGAAGAACAAAAGAGCAATTGAGGGAAGTGGCTCTATTTATGCATCGCATCCCTCAGAAAAAATCTTTGCATAAATAAATCTCGGCATTGTATTACTTCATATAGCCGCGCCCAAATTTCGAATTGCTTCGATCTGGAGGCTGGTGACAGCTCTATTGTTCTGGCGATGAGGTAACCAGGGTTGGCAGAAACAACTACGATGGATAAAAAAAATATTTTTGGAGCGGTTTGATATCATCMATCTGAGTTCATTCCGAACAGAGACCGAATTTTCTGCTTTATTGCCATATGGGATTTACCTGTTGGTGGATTGTTTTTTTTTTTTGAACAATCTAGTACGCATTTATAGTGTTGGTGTTTGTAGAATGTTTGTAGAATGTTTGAGCACTTGTAACATTTCGGTTACCTTCATAGTTGTRGGTTTTTTGGATTCAGAAAAAAGCTTTTAAAATKTKGGAGTAGATTCKTCGCTTGTACGACTTGCAAACTTGACATCTTAATACCTTGTGTTATAATCAAAAGGCACCCAAAAGTTGACGTATATCGAGGTATTGTGTATAGGTGAAACTGAACCCAAACAGGTCTTTTTAAAAGTTTCCTCGGACTGTTTTYGAAGAAGTTTAGAGACGCAAACCAAACTTTAAAGTATGCACATGCTAATTTGAACAGCTGCTACTTCRACAAGCTCGATGTACAAATGATTGGCGTGGAAAATATGCATGCATTCATGCAGTAGTTGTAGGTATGCATCCAARGCTGTAGTAAAGCTTTTATTTATTCTGCAATTACCCGGTTTTTGAAAATTGATAAATAGTTTTCAAAAAGGATAGTTTGTATGAATGCACTTGGAAAGATAATTGGAGTGGTGAACTACTTGAAATGTTAAATAGGTTTGAAATATCCATTTTGACTTACAAATACCCTGAGAACAAGTTTAATCATACCCAATAATTATAGTTATAATCTTCAATTGTTGTCTGAATCTTAATTTTGACAAGTAAAGTGTTAAGTTGTTGCWTATACATCTTACCAGTTTTCATCACTCTAGGTTTCTGTTTATCAATTACCAATCCATACTGGTATAACCATTTATATGCGTTTAACACGATAATAAATAAACTAAAATRRATCGGATATTGAACAACGTTAGRGGTGATATCATTCACTTTTAATATAGTCCACTTCTAGTGTAGACGTGTAGTATAAATAATAAGCATAAATTAACTCAAACACGTTYTGAAACATGCTTGACGTTATTGTGTGTGTCAAATTTGGAGTGTCTATATTAACAACTTTTGCGTTACTTTTKCAATAGGCTTTGCTCTTCATTGAAATGAGTATTGTAATGCTGTCCATTGGTTGAAATAGATGATGTGAGCAGTTGTCAAGAAAAAAAACAATRACCAACCAAATATCCAAAATTTTTTATTTTTTGACAATATAAATATATTAAAAGTACTAGGAAAYTTGAAGARAAAACAGAWGGRGTTTTTTTTTGCATCTTTGAATTGTTAAAATTAATTTTTTTAAGGATAAATTCAARAATTTCAACTATTGGCATTTTTTAATGAATTTAGGTYCRTCTTCAACYTTTYTGCTTYAGAAATTGGCACGAGTAGCTCAGTGGTAGAGCAGCAGATTGCAAATCTGTTGGTCGCTGGTTCAAACCCGGCCTCGGGCTCGTTCTTTTTTTYCCGTTTAACGGGTTTTCCAAAGTAAGACAGCTTGTTTCGCGAACTTTTTGCGGCAGAACCCAGTTTCGTTCACCATTTTCTGGACACGTCGATTAGATGAAATGAGGATCAAWTCCGATTTTCCACAGCGCTTGAAATTGGAARCTTGGAAAAAGAAACATTCTTTTTTGATTTGTTGAAGCCAAAGTTTGTGCACTCACATATTTTTAAGATGTCCGTTGATACTTTAGTTGTTGAACCTCCAAAACCAAGAAAGTTTCTGAAAAAACCAGATGTTGAAGCTAAAAATAARCAAGTCGAAGCATTGAACAAAGATATCAAGAAGCTTGAATCATCTATCGACAGCATTTCTTCAGAACTTGATAAAACCACTACTCCAAAGGTAGACACCGAGAAACGTAAGGCTTTGACTTTGGAGTTGAAGTCCATTATTGCGTCTCAGAACGAGCTGAAGTCTAAAAGACAGCATATCAATGAACAGCTCAGATTAGCTGATCAATCCATCAAGAAGAAGATTTCCGAAATYACTGCTAAAACTTCCAAGTACAACTTCAACAACGTTGATGCCATTAACAAAAGAATTCAAGAAATTGAATCCAAAGTTGAATCTGGCTCTTTAATGTTGGTCGAAGAAAAGAAGTTCATGAAGGAAATCACCGCTTTGAACAAATTGAAGAAAGATTTCTCTGGAATTGAACAGACCCAAAAGTCCATTGATGCTGATAAGGAGAAGGTTGCTGAACTTAAGAAATCMTTAACTTCTCTRAATAACAAGGAAATCCAAGCTAAATTCGAAGAGATTTCCAAGCAATTGGATGAATTATCCAAAAAGAACCAAGGTGTCCAAGTTAAGAGAGATGAATTATTCAAATCCAGAAAGGCCTTACTAAATGAAAAATATGATCTTTTGAAGCAAATCAGAGCTATTAGAGATGAATTTGATGTTCAATTCAAGAAGTTCAAGGCTGATATGGATGCCGAACGTCAAAAGAGAGAAGAAGAAGAAAGAGCTTACACCTTATACTTGGAAAAGAAGGATCTTCTTGCTGAACTTTCAAATCTTGAGGYTTYCACTGGTGCTGCAGCAGAATCTGATGATATTGTTCTCGCCAAGAAGCTGATTGCCGAATTAGATCCTGCTTCTTCCGTTGATGAAAACACTCCAGTGGAAGAAACCAAACAAGAATTTGAATTGCCAGAAAACTCAGAACTAATTGTTAAAAAGGAAGAATCTTTCGTTGCTCCAAAGTCTAARAAGAATAAGAAGATYAAGGGTAAGAAGAAGAATGAAAAATCAGCATTATCTGTTCAATTAGGTATGTTAGGTATTGGTGCTGTTCCATCCACAGATGAAGAAAAGAAAACCACCATTGATATCTTAACTAAGAAGATAGAAGAGTTGAAGGTTAGAGAAGCCCAATTGGCTGAAACCGAAGCGGCTGCCACTCAAGAAAAGATCAAAGAACTCAAAGAAAAGATTAGCGCTTTAGATAAGGATATTCTTTCTGAATTAGAAAAAAAAAAGGAAGTCCAAGTTGAAGAAACCGCTACCGAACCAGTTGAAGCCTAATTGTATATAGTAATATATTGTTAATTTTATATTAAAAAAAACATGAAAAAAAAACAAAACAAAAACTCAAAGATGTAAAATGAGTCTGTTTGCCCTTAAGAGAAGGAAGGAAATATCTATAAAGTAAACCTATATATTATGAATGAATGAATGGATGACTGAATGACAGRCTGTATACATATGTTGAAACAGAAGCTTATTTATGTTTTGCAATGAGATCCTTTGAAACAAACTTCTCATCTCCAATTTCAATTCCTCTATCAACACCAACATTTCTCTTTCTTTTTCTGATGACGTTTTCTATATAAGCTTCACCAGCCTTGTAGGAAGATCTGACTAGCGGACCAGAAGCACAGTAAAGGAATCCCAAATCCAGAGCCACATTTTTCCAATATTCGAACTTTTCAGGAGTCACATATTCAACAACCTTCATGTGTCTTTTTGTAGGTCTCATATACTGTCCAAATGTGACCACGTCCACCTTGATTGCTCTGAGATCCTTCAAGGTTTGTAGAATCTGCTCRTCAGTCTCACCAAARCCCAACATRATTGATGTTTTAGTCAAAATGTGGTCATTATTCAGCTTGGCATTTTCCAACACGCTTAAAGATTGTCTATAGGTAGCTCTTCTATCACGAACATGGGGTGTTAAATCTTCAACGGTTTCAACATTATGGGCAAAAACATCCAAGGAGCTGTTAGCCAGAACCTGAACATTGTTCAAGTCACCTCTAAAATCACCACTCAGAACTTCAATCAAAGTATTTGGAGACTTTTGCTTGATTTTTTCAACGGTTTCCATCAAATGATGGGCCCCACCGTCTGCCAAATCATCTCTATCAACTGTGGTCAACACAACATAGCCCAATCCCCACCGGGAAATGGCTTCTGCAGTGTTTTCCGGTTCATTTGGATCCAAAGCTGCCGGGTTTCTGTTTGTTTTCACACTACAGAACCTACAACCTCTTGTACAGGTGTCTCCCATCAACATGATAGTGGCAGTTGCTTCTGATTTTTTACCGCCCCAGCACTCTCCGATGTTTGGACATTTAGCTTCTTCACACACTGTGGCAAGCTTCAATTCTTTCAAGTCGTCTTTGACTTTGTGAAACGACTTACCCTTTGGAATCGGCACTTTGAGCCATTTTGGCAACCTGGCATCCGGGTCCTTCCGGGCCGCCTCCAGCGGATCRATCAGGAAGTCTTTGGCCTTTCCACTCACAAAATCTTCAAACGAAGGTCCTTTATTYAACTCATCTGAAAATTGGGTGATTGTTCTTCTCCGTGTTATCACCTTTTCATTTTCCCCGACAGCTACTCCATGATTCAATCTCAAGCTTGTAGCAAATGTTCTTTTCCATCCACAACCAACGGTTCTGCTTATATTTCTACTCACTCCACCCATCGTGTTTGATCGATTTTACCTCTCTGCTCTCTTTCCCAACCTCCGAAAAATAAAAATTCATCGCTCAATCTCACTTCTCCGTACAGTGAACTGTGTAGATCAATAAATAGTGAGCGAAGCGAGCTAATGAAAAATCGGTTTCGCAGATTCTGGTTTTGCTTCGAGGAGACACTCGGAACAGAATGATGCGAGAAGAAGTCAAAAAAAGAGGCTGAGAAGTCATTTGGACGAAGTCATTTCGATAAAAGAAGTCATTTGGTAGCAAAATGCATATAAAATCTTTCTTTTATTTAGGTGGTCACAGTTTTGAATATCAAAAGGAATGATTCACGTCAAGATGGGAGTGATTGCTGTAGTAACTAAATAGTGTAGTATTGTATTGGAAGCGTTGTATGGAATATCTGTAGGGTAGCAATAATTATTGCCATATATGTTTTATGTGAAATATGGATGGAAAGAATTGACAGCACTACTATTGAAAAAGTAGATAACATCACCCTTTGCAGAGCTAGATGGACACTAGATCTGAGGGTATAGATTATGAAAATCCCTAGAATAAAAAGACAAGAAAAACGTGTGAATATATATATATATATATATGATATACATTAAACTCATTTTCAATCCCATCTGTTTTATACGGCTTATTAGGTTGAGGTTTATTTCAGTGTAAAAATGATAGGGAAGTCTATAATAATTATATATTAGATGAAAGTCATGTATATTAAAACAAAGGCGAATGGCTTAAGGTAATGCCATTCCGGAATGTAAAGGAGGAGGCATTTTCTTAACATCGGAATTATTGGAAACAGACATGGCGTCGAGCTGCTTTTCAACAGTTTCCTTTAATAACTTCTGACCAAGGTGATCATCGTATTTCTGTAACCATGGATGCTGTAGCAATTGCGAATATGTTGGCCTGTTTTTGGGGTTTTTGTCCAAACATTTTTTGACAAAATCTTGGGCTTCTGCAGAAAATTTAGCTTCAGGCAAGGTAGGAGCATCGCCGTCAACAATAGCACTTAATTGAGAGAAAACATTATTGTAGGTCTCAGGAGGATATGGATAGCAACCTTTGGCAATTTCAAGAATCGATAAACCCAAGGACCACACATCGGAAGAAACAGAATAGGTTGAAGCATCCGGGCTCGAATGTTGGATTCTTTCAGGTGCCATGTAACTCTGACAACCAATATTGGTTCTAGCTAAAGAGGCCACTAGATTACCACTGACACCAAAATCACATAATTTCACTTGTCCAGTTTCGTTGACCAACATATTCGTTGGTTTGACATCTCTATGTATGATGTTTCTTTCGTCCTTTAACTGTTTCAAACCAATCACCACACATTTGGTGATGTAGGCCAAAGGAATTTCCTCTATACCGCCACCATATATTTTATCAATGGAACCGGCTTTCATGAATTCCATACACATGTAAACAGCACCTTCCACAAAGAAAGCGCCATAGAATTCCACAATGTAGTCTGAATTACAATTATGTAACACCTCCAGTTCCATTATGATTTGTCTAAACTTAGCGTCATCGAGTTCCAATCTGACTTGCTTCATTGCCATTATGATGTTAGTCGGCTTGTGCAAAACCTTGGAAACAACACCATAATTACCATGTCCCAATTCACCCAATATTTCCAGGTCATCCATTGAGATTCTGAATGATGAACCATTGGAGAAATCAATACCTTTRGAATGCAAGGAAGCTTTACCTGCAAAATTGAGGGACCCAGATTTGATRTCGATATATTTAGCAAAGGGAGAAAATCCATTCTTCATYGATGGAGGTTTTGGAGCATTGATTGTACTTCCGCCACCCATGTTATTCAAATTTAAGTTATTTCTGTTCCTATTTGGTAAATTATTGCTTCTCAATTTATCCATGTTATTACGTGGAGATGGTTTGTTATTCATACTCAGGGAAGCCATTTTGTTCTGTAAAAATTGGGGTGTGAGCTTATCTTGATTTGAATCYAYCGGCTTAGTGGTAGAGTCGGAGCTCGATGAAGGCAAAKTWGATGTCGGTGGAGTCTGAGACYCTGACATGGWGCCCAAGTTCAACTTCATTCCTCTTCTTTGCGACAAAGATRGTTTCTTACCCAAAACAGGAGGGCTATCTAYCGCAGAAGGAGATCCACCAGTTGAATCTGRAAGTGGCACAGTTGGTATAGAGGGAAGAGAAGGTARTGGTGGAAGAGAGGRTTTAGGAGCTGTGATTGTAGACGRMTCTTCCGAGCCGTTARGGGACGAAGATGCCGAATGAAACTGTTGAATCTTGCTTARATAGTTTTTGTTCACATGGTAGTTGAGAACAGAGCCGGGTATATTTGAGGTGGAAGCAGCATTGTTGGTGGGAACACAACTATCACTGCTTGCCCTTTTGGTATTGAGGAGGTCGATGTCATCAGCCTTAGCTGCACCATCGAAGCTGGTGTCGACCTCACTACGTGARGGGTCTTCTAATTCTGTTTGTTCAGACCCATTCTTTTTCAGCCGAAAAGACGTTCTGCGACCCACCGAGAAATCCTCCTCTTCCTTCAACGGRGTGCTKGTGTTGCTTGAACTACCATTGGCTGGGTTCTGATTACTGCGGCGAGCTTGGAAYGCCACAAGTTTGGCTTGCACATCTCGGTTAATCCGAGACCCCGCAGACGACGACGAGTGTGTCCGTGTGAGTTCTCCAGGAGACTGCGAATGCGCCATTGGATCCTTCCTGTCTAAAAAAAAAACCAAGCTCCAAAATATATATTCAACCACTATGTTGATACGCTACTGATATTTGTGTTCTCGAAAGTCATCACGTCGCGTACCTTTTGCACTACGTTCCATTTTAGTTAGTAACTGATTCAACAATAGAACGGAAGAAGTTTTGTTTGCCAGAGGTCGATCGACGCACAGCGTCGACGCATGGCGCATGAATTCCCYTCTTTTCTTATTTAAGACGTCGATCGACGGACCGTATCGACTTTCCTTATTAAGACTCCTCTTTTATCAGTAGAATTAACGTTTCCGCAWTGAYGCTTGAAATATTTCTTTGCACATGGATTTATTTTGAGATGACATAAATCTGGAAAAAAAATTGGAACCATGAGTGAAGTTAAGCCGAAAAAATCAAGGTCAAGAAATGGCTGTAAAATTTGCAAGAAATCCAAGGTGAAATGTGATGAAGTTAAACCATCTTGCTCGTACTGCTTGAAAACAGGACAAAAATGTGACTATTCTATACAATTGACGTGGGGCGGAAGGCCGTATAAAACACCCAAAATCGAAAAGCTGAATACAATAGCAAATTTGTCCCAAGCCCATATATTGAAAAACACCAATTCGAATCGGAACACTGGGAAAAGCATCCAAATAAAAGACGAATCTTTCAATGTGGTTCCCCTGAAAACGAAACACAAATCGTTTTCCAATTCTGAAAACGCTCAGATTATATCAAAAAAGTCCATAGACCCTATAAAAGCTACCAAGCAAAATATAAGTATGGAAACAGAAACACAACTTGAACCCATCTTGAAACCAAGTTTGAAACCAAGCGAAAATTTGTCTTTCTTGATGAATATATCAAATAGCAATAAGACTATCAGTTCAAATGACTCACAMTTGCTATCTATACCCCMAMAGCCACYGTTTGAYTCRAATGAAGAAATTGAGCATGAAAAATACGTATCTCTTGATGATGATCACAATCAAAATCTSCATGTTTCAGTTGTTTCTGATAATATAGCAAATGTAAATAATGTACTTGATTCTTTATTCAGTGACAACATAAGTAAACTAACCAATTGGAATGTACTACAGGAGATTGAAAATAACGTCAAACAATTTGATGATGTACCGCTATCAAAACCCMTAATGGAGGAAAATAATTACAACGAATTCCAACAAACGTTCACTGATCTAGACTCATTCACTTCTGATCTGAACAGTTTACTGTCTCCTAATGTCCAGAATACTCTCATGTCCATACCAATGATGAATGAAAATAGCAACAACCAGATCATGCATTTCAATCATAATTCATCTTCTTCTGCGACATTGAATGACGCTTTTGAACCAATACCTAGAGGTTTATTGCCCCTACCTGATATTCTATTGAATATTCCACAATATTCGGATTCATTTTTCTTTTTCTTGGATTCAACTTCATCCGTTTTGACACCGGCCGATCCTGCTCTATATACTGAAAATCCATTTAAAATGGTGTTACCGAAATTAGCAATGACAAATGACGGTTTGCTATCTCTGATAATCGCCTTTGGTTTGGCACATAAAAGTTCGTTGCTGAAAAGTGATGCAAGTCAAGTCATMGAATCACTATTGAGCAGAGCATTATCTGACCTACTTGTATTACTCAATAACAAAGATACCTCYACCTCAGATTTAACACTAACAATGGTTTTGTTGTTTACTTCATTTTTGGCTTTCAATTACAAGTCAGATAAATGGAAAGTCCACATGAATGGGGCCAAACAAATTTTTCTGCTAAGAGGGTATAACAAACCCTTCAATAAGTTGATCAACTTGGATGAAACCGATAACACACGCAATGTCAATATAAATGGAGAAATCAAAAGGTCCAAGCTACTATATTTTCTAATCAGATGGTTTGCATATATTGATATTTTTACAAATTTATCTTCGCCACTGCAACCCACAAGCGATGACCTGGCTAGGTATTTCAAGTCCAGCTCAAAAAATGAACACTTATCTCCAGACACATTATCTCCTTTATCTGATACGTGGTCGTCTCCATCATCTGTTATTCTACAACAATCTAGATCCTCTAAATCTGAAATAATTGATGAAAAAATTACCAACATTGAAGAACTGAACGCTGRTGTGGATACTGATGATAACAATGCATTTGATTACGAAGGTATACCTGAGAACGAATTAATCAAAGAAGAAAGTCATAATGACATCGATTATATGCTTGGATTCAACATCAAGTTTTTACCCATATTTTCCAAGTTATGTAAATTGATCAAGCATGTAAATCTTATGAAAAAAGTTCTGAATTCCCAAGACAGTGATTTAGATATTAAATTGTCACCAAAAATAATAGAAAGTGCAATTTTAATTCAGACTAAGTTTGAAAAGCTAAATTTTAGTAGTTACTCCAACTCCAATTCCAAGTCAATCAATTCAATCATTGCTTCCAATGAATGTTTTCAGCTAATGGGCAAACTACAATTATACAGAAGAGTGTTTCTGATGCCGAGAAATTCAAAAATTATCCAAAAAATTTGTCTGGATATGTTATACATCATAAACAAATTCATCAATACAAACGAACCAAATGCGATTGGGATTATTTTTCCTATATTTATTGCAGGTTGTGAGTGCCAGAATGTTGATAAAAGACACCTTTTTATAAAAAAATTGAATGATTTTCAAAATAAAGGATCAGTTTCAGCCGAATAYGCCATTGACATAATGTTGAAATGTTGGGCAACAGATAAGGATTGGTGTGATATAATGATTGAAGAAAACTCAAACATCGTGTTTCTATGATTTTGGATCTGAAGATTATGATTATACTCATTCATCTTCTCCATTGTCATTATCATCATCATCATCATCATCATCATCGTCATTTTCAATAAATAATTTTGGTCTGGCTTGCTTCTTCATATTTTGTAATGAACTCAGTCTCTTGTGAAGGTCATCAGATACTTTCAAAGAATTTTCAATCTCCAATAATTCTTCATGTCTCTTGAGCCTCAAAATAGGATCAAAATCAGAAAATGAAGCCGTGGTTACATTGTTCAWTCTTTTAAAYTTTAGAATTTTGGAATGAAACTTCCATAAAGTTGTTCTGTGACAAACACTTAGAACTGTAATATTGAGTTCTTTTGTTGCAATTTGGTAACATTTAGATTCCAGATCCGAGGAAATGTTTGAGGTGCATTCATCTAGTACAGCAAATTTAGGTTGATGATAATACAATCTGATCATGGCTAATCTTTGCTGCTCACCAACTGATAGTAGATCTGGCCATTTTTCAACTCTATCAAGAAGTGGATTCATGAACACACAATTTTTCACACTGCTTGTAGCCTGTATACATATATCATCTTCATTATCTGAATCATCATCGAGATCATAGTCCAATAAATAATCCAGATTAACTAACTTGAGTAAATTGAGTAGRTAATCATCGTCTTTTATCTCTCCTTTGAATCCYGACTTTTTCAATTTTAGAATATTYTCTCTATACTCCTCGATTGAATCGGGATAAATGATTTGCTCTCTTAAAGAACCATATGTAAAATACGATTTTTGAGGTAAATAAAACAAATCCTTTCTGTCATATGGCACAATCAATTTTCCAGGATCCCCAACATTCCATAAACCACCCAAAATTCTGAACAAAGAAGATTTTCCACAACCATTTGGACCAATTATTAGCAARTTATCTCCTTGTTTTATAGAAAAATTCAAAGATTGAACAAGTACATTACCCTTTGGAGTTATCAAAGGCACATTGKTAAATGTAATTTCATCGCCATAAGAAATGTTAGGACCAATTAATAAAGCCTTTGAGTCTTGTTCATCAGCAATTTGGCTCTGAGCATTGATATTCATTAGAATTGATTTGAAATCCKTTAAATCATCTGCGTAACCCAGCATATTTTGGATGTTCTTTTTTGATTGAATTAGTTTTCCAAGAGAATCACTGGCCTTTAGAAGTAACGTTCTATTGGCAACGAAATCAGAAGATAGTTTTGACACCAAATCTGGAGAGTATTGTTGGTTTAGATAGACTGTTGTGAACGTTGGCATTGCACATAGAATTAAGCCACATGCACCTAGGGTATATTTGAAAATAAAAGACACAGCAAAATTGTAGACTGCCATTCTTCTTAAATTCATTCTTTCAAATTTTTCGTATTCAAAGTAACTGGTATCTAATAGGTCCAATTCCTTTGAATGTCCCTTAGCCAAAGCAATTTGYTCGTTATTTATCAGAATGTTGGAATGGTAATCATGGAATTTGTTTTCAAGAGTCAATCTYAATTTGGATAGTCTTGAGAAGTTTGGAGTAAATATTTTTAGTACCAATGAAGAGAAATTAGCAATAAATCCCAACAATAAAGCACCTTCACTGGAGTTTTCACTGGATTTGGATAAATGGTTTGCAGCAATTAAAATATCGAGCACGGGAGAAATCAATTGGGAAGGTAGAATTGAGATTGTGTTWGAGAAATGTTCGACAGTGGTTGTGATTTTGTGATTTGGATCCGAAATCAGATTAGCATTGAGCAATTGATAGATTGTGGAGTTTCCRTTTTTAGGAAGGTAGATATCGAATATTGAGTTTGTCAAATTTGATCTGATGGATTGCGATAAATTTCGTTTTGATTTTTCCAAAAACGAGTCGACGAAGGATGAAGGGAATCCTACCAACAACCAGATGGACAGATATTTGAAAAAACGTCGATATTTCTGTGAAATAAGAGAAGACACGAGATTACCGTCCAAAGTGGCCAGTTTTAACGTGAGATAAGCTTTGGCAAACAAAAGAACAATCTGTCTAATTAAATGTTTCATGGTGGCTCTATCGGACAACAAGCCCTTTAAAAATCTGAATGTCCTAGCTGACGACGCCGTGTGCTTATCCTTGGTTTCCCGTCCACCACTTTTTTCCTTTTTTTTGGATGCCCCGGAATGGAAGATGAGGTAGATTACCACCAAATAGCACGATCGAAGAACCGTCTGTCTGTGTCGGGTGTAGAATGTCAACATATTATACAGATATAACTTACTAGTAAAAAGACGGCCTATTGTGTTGYAACAATACCAAAACACGCCACTAGCTCAACCAAACAAGATCAGAATCACCTCGTGGAAGAAAAAGTACAAACCGCCCAGCGCCCACAGACGCTTTAGCCATTATATATCTAATCACACAAGCTCCGAAAGTGCTCCCAATTTCCGCTTACCCCACATTGGCGCTACGCCGAGCGGTGCCAAGCCAAGCCAAGCCAAGCCAAGCCAAGCCAAGCCAAACCAAACCAGGCCAGGCCAAAAACAAAGCACACGTGACCAGCATGCACGTGACCTACCTGACTCGCATGCCGATGCCGATCGAGGAGCCTCTGTAGCCCCAGAGGTTTCTACAAAAGCCCACCAGTGCTGGGGCCACTGCTCTGGCCGCCAGCTCTCCCAGTCCTAGCATGACACCCTGTATGAATGGGAGGGCTAGGTTGATTGCCAGACGTAGCATAGGACGTTTTTCCAGTTCCAGTTTCATTGTCGCAGTGGTTGTGGTGGTGGTTGTGGCGGTAGTTGTGGTTGTGGTGGTGGTGGTGGGGGGTGCCCGTGTTGTAAGTAGATGGAGAAACGTTAGACGGTATTGTAGTAATTTGAACGAGGTGTAGCGTGGTGAATGGAGATTGATTCTTTGAGGCGCGTTTTCAAGTGATCGGGAACCAGATTTCTTGCAGGAGAAATGAGTAACCTAAATTGGAGAAAGACAACAAGAGAAGAGGAAAGAAAAGAGAGACCTCTGGACTGCTYGGAAGCTTGTAGAGACACCACAACGTATAAAGTTGTGCACGGTATTATACACTAAAGGTTGGAGTCAGTGCAATTGTTTGAAATGTCGAGTGTGGATTCGTATGGATATCCACGTAGCAGTCAGAATAATAATGAAGGAGGACTRGAATTYGAGGACGACGAGACCGCTTTAGTGGGCAGATCATTGATGGCTATTGTAGACATTGGGTCCAATGGTATTCGGTTTTCAATCTCGTCCATTGCGTCGCATCATGCCAGAATCATGCCTTGTGTGTACAAAGATCGGCTGGGAATCTCGTTGTTCGATGCCCAGTTCGATAACGAGGTGAAAAAACCCATTCCAAAGGACGCCATTAACGAAATYATCCGGGCAATGAGAAGATTCAAATGGATCTGCGACGATTTTGGTGTCAACTCCAACTCGGTCAGGGTCGTTGCYACCGAAGCAACAAGAGTGGCATCAAACTCTAAAGAATTCATCAATGAAATTTACACTGCCACGGGCTGGAAAGTCGACCTGCTAACCAAAGAACAAGAAGGTACCGTSGGTTCGTTTGGTGTTTGTTCCTCCTTCAATAAAGTATCGGGTCTCTTCATGGATTTGGGTGGTGGTTCCACACAATTGAGCTGGATTATCTCCGACACCGATGAGAAGGGAAACAGCATCATAAGAACCTCAGAAACCCCCGTTTCTCTKCCATATGGTGCTGCTGCTTTGACTCAAAGATTGAAGTTCGAAGACATCAATGAACTGTTTTATGAAATCAAAAACTCTTACAAGCAAGCCATAGAGAAAATCAATCTACCTCAGGAATTGATGGATGAAATTGATCAAAATCACGGGATTAAATTATACTGTTGCGGAGGTGGTTTGAGAGGACTWGGCCATTTATTGATYGCCAATGAACCAGACTATCCTATCCAAACAATAATCAATGGATACTCAACCACTTTCTCAAAAGTGGAAAATTTATGTAATTATCTTTTGCTGAAAAGATCAGTCCCTTCATTGAGTTCCAATGGCGACAATAACAAAATCTTTTGTGTCTCTTCCAAAAGGGAGTTACAGCTACCTAGCGTGGGTCTGCTATTATCTGCAGCATTTGAATCCTTACCTAAAATCAGAACCGTCCATTTCAGTGAAGGTGGTGTCAGAGAAGGGGTGATTTACTCAATTCTACCCCAAACAATCAGATCAAATGACCCTCTGATAATCTCAACYAGACCCTATGCTCCTTTATTGGCAAACAAATATATGGAATTGCTAAAGTCTGGTTTACCCTCTACGGGGYTAGTTCCYGAGGAAATTGAAAAAAGAATTATTCCAAGTCTGTGCAATTTGGCCTTTGTTCATTGCTCCTATCCGAAAGAACTACARCCAACAGCTGCGTTGCATGTTGCAACATCTGGTATCATCTCTGGCAGCCAGGGACTATCCCACAGATCTCGATCTTTGATTGGTATAGCATTGTGTGAAAGATGGGGAGCTGAATTACCACTAAGTGAAATCAACTACTATCAAAGCTTAGAAAAGCTGGTTTTGAACTCTGCTCCAAGAAGGGGTGAAAGAATGATTTACTGGGCTAAACTATGTGGAAAAATGATGCATGTTATATGTGGTATCCATCCTGGAGGTAATATTAGACATGGCTCAYTATCTTTCAAGTTTGAAAATGATCCAAACAATGTTAATGAAAACTCGTTGATAATAACATTACCAAATGAAGGTGTTAATTACAGTTATAGTATAAAGAGCCGGGCGCTCAATTTCCAAAAGAAGATAAAGAAACTCAATAAAAATTCTTCAATCAAAGATAAGGTGAAAGTGGTCGTGAAGCATGACAATATATAAAGAGCGTGTAATATTTAGTAAACCGATAATAAGAATAATAAGTTTGATGAAATATGATAAATAAATAAATAGTGTATATAGAAAGAAATAAAAAACTATTGGAATACATGTGGATTAGATCTTACCGATACCTCTACCTTCACCCAAATCTTCAATAGTTTCTGAAAGTGGTTTTCTATAAAGGACTTCCCAGAATCCTTGTTTTTTATAGGTACCATTTGCGAAATCTTCGTCCAGTTGTTTATTAGAGACTTGGTTGTGGATTTCATTATTATATGTCATGCTGGTCAAATTGGTTTTAACATTACCAACCAATCCACCAGTCCAGTGGAACAGACCAATRAAAGCTGCCATACCAGCTGCCAAACCTAGCTTTTGGTTGAGTGGTCCCGATTTAAAGATGGTKGCCACTAACACAGCCGATGAAGCTGCAATAATTTCGTTATTTGTTTTGGTACCTTCGTCCAAGTTGTACAATGATCCACTAACAAAGCTATAAGTGGCCAAGGAAAGTGGAATAGACACAAAATGTCTTGGAGCTAGTTCGAAAAGTTTGAGGTATCTTTCTTGACCCGGTCTAGCGGCACCCATTCTATGTTGTAGCATTCTTCTGATGTGCATACCACCGAGGAAAATTCCAGAGTACACGGCAATCTTCTTGGTGTTACCAAATGTATCCACTGGCACATATGTGCTGTCATCGTGGATAAAGTATGGTCTAGGTAGCTTGAAATCCGACATTGTCCTCTAGTTGCCCACTGAATCCAGCTTTTCTTCAATTATACGTCTCCTGGTTGGTTTAAAATCAAATTCATGTTGAGGAGAGGTGTTCAGCAACAACAAGCGACGATCGACCCAGGAAGGACGTATGTAGAAAAATCAAGCGTCGATAGACCGGCGCACAATGTGTATATAAATCACACATTGTGCACAGGAAATTACGCGTCGATCCGCCCCATTCTCGGAGTTTCAGATTGTTTCTCTTATCAACATCGTGTGACGAATGAGAAGAATTGATACAAGGAAGAGGTTGAAAAAGTGCTGAAAAGACCTTTTCTTGGTGGTTTAGGGGAAAACAGGTTTGAATATATACATATACTCATATATATATATATATATAGTAACCGCCAAAATATAACTGGATGTGGCGGTCGTTATTATTTGTTTGGGGAGTGTTGTATGGGTTGTACACTCTTCCTACTTTGGATGTTCACCGACCCTTGGTTCATTCGTCGTTAAATGTGCTTCATACTACCGATACACACGGATGGTATGCCGGACATGCAAATCAGGCMTCTTATTCAGGTGATTGGGGTGACTTTGTCTCATTTAGTGAGAATTTACGTGGTATTTTGAAGMATGAAGGCGGAGATTTACTTTTGATAGATACAGGTGATAAACATGATGGAAATGGTTTATCAGATCTGAGTTCTCCAAATGGAGTTTTGAGTAACAGAGTGTTCATGATGGCAGACTATGATTTGGTCACTGTTGGAAACCATGAGTTGTATAGGGCAGAGGTTTCGACTTTGGAGTTTGAAACTGTGGTTCCCYATTTTGGTGATAGGTTTGTCTCTACAAATGTGTTATATCTGAATAACGATCATCAATGGGTTCCATTTGGAAACCAGCATCGATATTTCAAAACTGAAATCAATGGATTTGATATTCTGAGTCTCTCTTTTCTTTTCGATTTTASAATGGGTAACGAAAAAGTGAAGGTGATTCCTATAAAGGACATCGTCAAACAAAAATGGTTTTTGCAGCTTTTACAAGACTTTTCCAACAAGCCTGTTGATTATTTGATAGTATTCGGACATATCCCAGTGACACATACATGGACTGAAATGGTTGAGCTACACAAAGTGCTAAGAACTTACTTCCCGAAAACGTTTATCCAATACTTTGGAGGYCATTCTCATATAAGRGATTTTTCTGTGGTGGATGAACTATCCACAGGCTTGCAGTCAGGGAGGTATTGCGAAACAGTWGGCTTTTTTTCYGTTAACAATCAGACTAAGGAGTACAATAGAAGGTACATTGATTTCAACTCYAAATCTTTTGCATATCATACCAATGGTGCTGCGAWGACAGTAAGGGGTAAAAACGTGACTCTTGAAATTGAAAAAACCAAGGAAGATTTGRATTTGGATGAAACCTATGGATACATTGGACAAAACTACTTCATGTATGCTGCTGATTACGTTAATAGAGATCCCAAATCCCTTCTTCGATTTCTTGAAGACAAAATTTTACCCCTTTTGCCTTACACGGAGATTTCTCAGCAAACTAATTTGCTAGACGGTACAAATAAGTATCAAAAATCCAGCTCCAATACCCGATTGATTCTTATAAACACAGGTGGCATACGTTACGACCTTTACAAGGGTCCATTCACCAGAAATTCCATGTACACAGTTTCTCCCTTTCAAAACAAATGGAAATACTTCACAACCAGCTGCGAAGTGTCCATCCAATTACGAAACCATCTAAACCAGGGCGACTATATACTGAATTCGAAGCCCAAATATTCTTATGGATACACTACCATTGACGATTTGGGCAATGACGGCGACGACACCATCCACAAATCCATCCCCTCCTTTTATGTTCCTAATGTTATACAGTCTGGTCAGTGTAACTCYGGAGAGCAGGTAGATGTTGTCTACTACGATTTCATCGAACCATTCATTGAAAACGCAATGGAATCTATCAATGCAGGTCCTCTACAKAGCAAGTTTTATCTGGATGGTGCTTACAGTTTAGGAGAGCTGTTGAAACAATATGCTTCCACCAACGCTCACGTGCATAACACGTGATATTGGCGAGGGTTGCACCGGCCCTTGCAACATTTTTTTGTGTAGCCGCGCATTTTCATATTTTTTCACCTGGCATTTGCTCTAAGCTTTTATGATTTCGCTTTCAGAACTTTTCAATTCCGTCTTGTGTTGTAATATTTTCTTTTGTTCGATAGACAAGTAACAGAATGAGAGGACCGTACGTACATTAGCAACAGATACACGATGCTGATTGATAATTGAGGTACATATTCTTTTAAAAAGAAGAAATGTCTGAAGTCGGAGGTGGTGCTATTGCCACAGCGACGAAGAGTTTCCAAATGTTGTGTTTCAATGACGGTAAAACGTTATATGGAGACAACCTACAAGTCTCTGCTCTGACACAGACTTGTATGAGGGCTACACAGGTCCACATTTTTTCTAACAAAAATGAATATCGAGTTGATTTGCACGTCAWACTTTTGGACGAACTGAATACTAACATTGATGGAATATTAACATTTATTTTGATACAGAAAGCACCACTTAAAGAGATTAGCTGCTCCAAAGCACTGGATGTTGGACAAATTGTCCGGTGCCTACGCTCCAAGACCATCCACCGGTCCACACAAGYTAAGAGAATCTTTACCATTAATTGTTTTCTTAAGAAACAGATTAAAGTATGCTTTAAACGGTAGAGAAGTCAAGGCTATCTTAATGCAAAGACACGTCCAAGTCGATGGTAAGGTCAGAACCGAYACCACCTACCCAGCTGGTTTCATGGATGTCATCTCCATTGGTGCCACCAACGAAAACTTCAGATTAGTTTACGACATCAAGGGTAGATTCGCCATYCACAGAATCACCCCAGAAGAAGCTACCTACAAGTTATGTAGAGTCAAGAAGGTTGCTTTAGCCGCCAAGGGTATTCCATACATTGTCACCCACGATGGTAGAACCATCAGATACCCAGACCCAATCATCAAGGTCAACGACACCATCAAGCTTGATTTGGAAACCGGTAAGATCACCGAAATCATCCACTTCGGTGTTGGTAAGTTATCCATGGTCACTGCYGGTCACTCTTTAGGTAGAGTTGGTGTCATCACCCACGTTGAAAAGCACGATGGTGGTTACGATTTAATCCACTTGAAGGACTCCCTTGACAACACTTTCATCACCAGATTAKCCAACGTTTTCGTCATTGGTGAAGAAGCCGGTAAGCCATTGATCTCTTTACCAAAGGGTAAGGGTATCAAGCTCACCATTGCTGAAGAAAGAGACCAAAGAAGAGCTGAACAAGGTTTAATCTAAATCTGAATCTGAATCTCTCCTGGTCCTCTACTCGTGTATTCTTTTATAAACAACAATCTTTTTAATTTAAAAAAACAAACTGTATAGAATATACATGCAATCTTCTATTTCACCTCCCTCAACGCTTATAAGGATATTCCACGTCCTGGTCCTTCAAYTTCCAGATCTTCTTCTTCTTTTTGGACGGAACATGCTCCACAAAGATGTTTTCACAGTATTTTTTCTTGAAGTCCCTGATAAAACGAGGGTCCCAYAACTCACTGGCGATGCCCAAATCCTTACAACATCTCATAAGGGCGTTACTTTTGCAACCTTCTGTAGCAGTCGGAATTCCCGACTCCTTGAAAAAGGCCTGTTCCCCACGAGCCACCGAAACGAGTCTTCCCAGCACCACCAGTCCGTACTCTCTGGARAGCAGGTTTTCYGAGATGTCGGTAGGTCCTCTAGGGGCAAGYCCCCAAGCGCCCGGTCCAAACGCACGGGCAAGGATTCGACGGTACTTGATTTCAGGCAGATACAAGAGTCCGTCRGGCGTGATTTCCACGTCTTCTGGCGCAAGAGGCGCTGAGAGCACCTGTGCGGATTCTTGAGGAAACGCCGACGAGCCCAAACCAGCAAARGAGGTAGACCAAACTTCTTCCGGGGTTTCTGGGGCGGGTTCTTTTACATTAGAGATTGGTTCTGCCTTCATCATGGCATCACTTTCTTGTTTGATAGTTGGTTGAACTGGCTTTACCGTTTTCACGGGTTTCACGGKTTTCACTGATGCAGATCCGGCGTTGAACGCCTCAAACATATCATCACTCAGCCATCTCCGCCCAAACGTCACCTTCAAAGGCTGTCTAATTCTGAGCACGGTTTTCAGCATCTTCCACTAGCTTGTCCAGATAAATGCCGYTGTTTTCTTCCCTGCATTCTTACTCTCATGGTTCTTTTCAGGCGCGTTACATGTTGAAATGCYAGGAATTTTTTCAATGGCTACGGGTTGTTCTTTGACAAATGTTCACGACGTGTCAATAACACAGGTTTGTTTGAGCCCAGTGAGGATATTTGCCAGACATGGCYGGACGTAAAGCAGTGCGCAAAACAGGAGAGCCYGTGAAGGATGTTACAGTATCAGATAAAGAGTGCGAGACTCTAGAGCCAGTTGTGGCTGACAGATGGTACAATTATGCCAACACGGCTATCACGTTGGCAGCGTTTTTTACCAGATTCTATTATATCTGGTATCCTTCGCAAGTGGTGTTTGATGAGGTCCATTTTGGAAAGTTTGCAGCATACTATATTCAAAGAACATATTTTTTTGACCTCCATCCTCCATTTGCAAAGCTTCTRATTGCGTTTGTCGGTTGGTTGGTGGGATTTGACGGTAATTTCAAGTTTGAAAACATTGGCGATTCATACATTGAAAATTCCGTTCCCTACATTCCTCTGAGAGCATTATCGGCAATCCAGGGGACCTTGACTGTTCCGCTTGTGTTTCAAACCTTGAAAGAATGCAATTACTCTATTTTGGCTTGTAGCTTTGCTGCTTCTCTGGTTGCTTTTGACAATGCACATATTGCAGAAACAAGRTTGATTTTGCTAGATGCCACTCTGATTTTGTCYGTGGCTGCATCAATGTACTGTTATGTGAAGTTCACTAAATTCAGAAAAACTCCCTTCACTTACAATTGGTATAAATGGCTGGCCTTGACTGGATTCTCTTTATCGTGTGTGATCTCAACCAAATATGTCGGTGTGTTGACTTATTTTTCCATTGGTTCMGCCGTAGCGTATGATTTATGGCATTTATTAGACCACAAAACTGGGTTAASTATAAGACAGTTTTCCAGACATGTTGTGGCGAGACTCATGCTATTGGTGTTCATTCCATTCCTTATTTACTTGAATTGGTTTTATATCCATTTCATGGTTCTCTCTAAATCCGGTCCTGGAGATGATTTCATGTCCTCCGACTTTCAACAAACATTGGGTGATTCCATTCTAGCTAAAGAAGCCAAAGAGATTTATTACGATGATATCATCACAATCAAACATAAGAGCACACGTTGCAATCTTCACTCACATCCCTACAGATATCCACTAAGATATGATGATGGAAGGATTTCGTCTCAAGGTCAACAAGTCACTTGTTTAATTCCAACAACCCAGGATGACGCCTTTGACCATTGGAAGATTGAGTCAATTAATAACAAAAATGGCGTCCCAGTTTTACAAGGAGATACCTTCAGATTGAAGCATGTTGCAACTGATGGTTATCTATTGACTCATGATGTGGCCTCTCCACTCTATCCAACCAACGAGGAATTCACAGTTGTACCAATTGAAGAAGCAAATTCAAATAGATTTAACGACACGTTATTCAAATTTGATCCAGTGGATAAAAGACTTGGCGACGTTYTGAAAACAAAATCATCATTGACGAAAATTTTGCACGTTCCAACAGTTGTAGCAATGTGGACCCATAATGATGTTTTATTACCTGACTGGGCTTTCAACCAACAGGAAGTGAACGGTAATAAAAACATCAATGATAGTGAAAACAATTGGTTCATTGACCAAATTATTGRTTTGAACGATCCTCAAAGRTTGGTTTTCAAACCAAGGCCAATTATTCAATTACCATTTTTGAGAAAGTGGCTAGAGTTACAAAGGTTAATGTTTGAGCATAATAACAAGTTATCAAGTGAACATCCATTTGCCTCTCAACCTAACGAATGGCCTTTGTGTATGTCCGGTGTTTCATTTTGGACTCAGAATGATACGAGACAACAAATATTCTTCATTGGAAATTTATTCGGTTGGTGGTTCCAGGTTGCAATGATTCTTATTTATTTGATCATCTTGGCTGTTGACCAGATTACCGTCCACAGAGACATTCACATTCTAACAGCGAGATCAAGAGTCAGATTGTATCAAAACCTGTCATTCTTTTTCATTGCCTACTTGTTCCATTACTTGCCATTCTTTTTGATGGGAAGACAAAAGTTTTTGCATCATTATTTACCAGCTCATTTGATTGCGTCATTATTTGCCGCTAGTTTATTAGAGGTTTTGTTTACCAACAATAGACGTCAAGAATTTTGTGAAAAGGGTGAAAAGCCAAATACCATTTACTGGGTACCATATATTGGGGCATTTGGTCTACTAACCACCATTTTGGTTTCCACATACATTTTCTTTGCACCAATCACTTACGGACATGTTTCATTATCCGTGGAAGAAATTTTGAGCAGACAATGGATGAACATCAAGCTACATTTCGGTAAATAGTGTGTTGGATACACAAAGTCAATTCGTGCACACCTGCACATGCATGTGTGTATTTTTATATAGATATAAACTTATTTCATCAATTTCTCTTTATTGAAACCGTCAAATACCTATGTAATCTTGAACTGATTTCAATAAAGTCCTTTTCATTCTCTGCGGTGATGAATCCATGTCTTATCATGAAATCAATGATAATTGCTCCACAATTGTCTTTAAACTCACCATTACTCAATCTTTCTTTAACTTCCTTCATGTCCATCAATCTAAAGTCCTCGCTTTCATGGTCCACGGGAAATGGTTTAGTATCTAAATCCATTTTCAGATCATAGACATACTCCACTTCGGGTTGAACAGTACCGCTTTCATGAGAATACTCACCTCCATTCAATTGGTACAAATATGAGACAACACCGCACGATTTCAGATTTTTCTCTACGTATTCTTTGCTTAAACCAGCTTCTTCCCAACATTCTTTGATACAAGTTTCCCATGGTCCGTATGGATATCCCAGACCCCCAGCAACGGTATTATCCAGCATTCCCGGATAGGTTGGTTTATTTTTGGCTCTTCTAGGCACCCATATTTTATATTCCCCCTCTTGAGTCACAACATATCCATTGATATGCACCCCATACATAGCCACCCCAAATAAAGGGCACATGGCTCTTTCCAGCTTGAAATAAGGGTCGATTCCATTTTGTTCGTAAATGACATATTTTTCATCTCTCCAACCCTTCAGAGTATCAAATATTTCTGCTTTTCTCCATTTTTGACCAATTTCCATCAAGGCATTTTCACGCTTTTCAAGAGTATCCAAAGATTCATGAAACTGGATTCTATTTGGGTTTGAGTTTGAGTTTGAGTTTGTAAAGTACTGTGGAAATTCGGTTAGCTTCTGATAAATAGGACGTAGAACATATCCAACATGGAATCTACCATCATGCGAATATAGGAAATACACCGACTTTTCAAATTCTTCAAACCCACATTCATGTGGGTACGGAACAACGTCCACTTTTTTCACCAATTGCAAGTTGGTCAACATACAACAATGGATCTAAGGATGTATTTCCAATTTTCCAAACAAACGTTATTCAGAATAGACAATTTTATAAGTTGATGCGCCACGTTTTGAAATTGAGTTTTGGAAATATTATCGTGGCTGAGGAATAAGAAGAGAAACCAGTGACAAGTTCCATAACCTTGGAAACGCTTCTTTGGTCTTTAAATGCTGGCKTTAGTTATATACCACTTATGGATRAATATTTGAGTGCAAATGTATATACTTCAACAAATTCTATTGTTTTTGGAATTTACTTATTTGTGAAACTTTTGATTTTGCACGACTTGAACTGTGCAACTAATTTGAAACATGATAAAAACTGTGCTATTTCTAACTATATCTGTGGAATTTGTTATTAAGTTCCAAAAAAAAAAAAAAACTGTCGGGACAACAACATAAATTACGTTAAATGGGATATAATTATGCAAAATGTGTATAATATATAGCATTCTGCAATCATACCGGTGAGATATGTAAGATGTAGGGTGTGTGGGTGGTAGCAAGACTTCACTGATCCTTAACCAGTAAAAAAATTGTACTATGTACTTTATGTACTACTAGTTTTGCTTTTTTAGACTTGCACACAAGCTTATGAAGAAGAGTAGTAATATAAAGAAGCAACCATCTGAACACACATATGCCGTGATCGGAGATCGGTAAYGGGGAGGATTATGGTTTTTCTATTACATAAAGTTATCTATTTGGGTATTAAAGAGAGCAGGTARGTATTATTGATATTGATATTTGTTAAATTCAGTTTGTACTTGTAAAATACATCAAAGTCATAAGAATGTGTTGGAGGTAACTCCTCAAGTTTAGTCAACTCATATTCAATGACAACTGCCGAGTTAGTTGAATTTATTACTCCCGAACAGGTTCTATCATTTATTTGAGGAATTCGGGTATGAATATCAGCGAGTGATTTGAGATCTTGGGAACCTTGTTCAAAAAGTATTTGAAATGATATATTGATATACGGCTCGTCTTCGTTGACAATAAGCTCGAAATTGAAAGGAGACGTTTCCCGGGTCGGAGTAGGACATTCATTAATTTTCAACGGATTTCGAGTGAATTGCAAGTCCCCTAATGCGAAGATGTTGGAATATTGTGTTCTTTCTGTTATTCCGGAATGGAAAACCTTGGAAGCGGGTCCAGAAGCGGGTCCMGAAGCGGCATATTTTTGCAATTTATCGTTCACTTTGTCCATATCCAGACAAGGTTCGTTATTATCCCATTTTTGGCACAWGTTAATGGGTGTAGATGGTGGATTCTCAGTGCATTCCATTCGGATTTTATAAGTTTCCTCCAACTTTTTACTGCAYTGCGGAGAGAACACAGAAAAATATACCCTGTTCTCCACAATGCTGGCTATTTGAGATTGTATGCTAGACAAAGCAAGCGCATTGTAAAATTTCGTTGTGGTTAACATGCTATTAAGGTCCTTGGCAGACAACTGGTCTGTCACTGCCAGCATCAATTCAACAGGTAAACGTTCAAACATATTGACATACCACAAGAAAAAGACAAATTTTCTCTATTTTCCATATTGTGGGAAATCACACAAACAAACGTTCCATTATATATTATTTTATGGTGTGAAAAAAAAAGAAAGAATTCCGCTCCGTAACAATACGGAATGGRAAAAAGGAAAACCGRTAAGTTACGGGCACCARAGGCTTCCGCACATCACGTGCCGGGTCAGGTGATCGAGCAAAGTACATGGGAATTTCAGGTTTGCCCGTGCACCAGAAACACGGATGGTATATTTTTCATTCTTGAACATGCACTCTCTCCATTAGCATTACAACAAGGGGATTGATTGACCATTGACGCTGCAAMCAGACCATGCTTTCTAGAGTGTTTGTCCGAGGCTATGCTGCCGAATCAGAAGGATCTTCAAAGATGGCGTCTTTGATGATGAAACTTTCAAGCATAGAGGAAAGTGGAGCATCTGCCGCTAAGTCTACTATGGTGGATAATAAGAAGACTAGATACTTCAAGAACAAAARCAACAGAAGTCGTGATGACAGCAACGGTGAAAATGGTTCTCGGAAACTATCACAGAAGAAAAATAGAGGTATCAGACAGAAAAAACCSCAACAGGAAACTTCATTCACCAAACCAAGAAGATATACACCAAGAACCTTTTCGAGATTTGATAAGTTCAGAAACACCGACTTGGACTCTGAACAGAAACAAAGTCTGAACCAAAAAGGTATGGAYTTTGCATCCAAGTTGGARTCCAGGGGGCTGTTCATTTCAAGAAAACAGCAAGAAGTCTCTGTGCCTGTTTCSACAGAAAAATCCCGGGTGACCCAGTTTTTGTCTGCCAGCCTGGTCCATGCAGTCAAGAATCTGCCAAAGCCACAAGCAATTGCMGAAGCTTATCCYTCCAGCTACACACCAGAAACTTTGGACAAGACCGATCTTACCCTGTCGAAGGATAAGATTGGCTACAGTGAGGAATCCCGTGTCTTGAAAGCCCTGGAAACTCTTGCAAATTCCAAGGGTTACAAGCTATCCGACAAAGCTGCCAGAAATTCAGTCACTTATCTTCCAAACCATTGTAAATCATATCCATTTGGTAATACTTTGCTTCCAACCAACTTGAACAGACCTGCTTCGGTTTTGAAGAACCTCTCCACTGCTGCCATTGGCAAGGAGGAAATCACTGCCGCCTTTGCCTCTATTGTCAAAGGTATCAGACCAGAACTCAAGTTTGACGAATCCAAAAAGTATAAAACCGATCAACTGAAGTTGAATGCYCAAGTGGTCGCCAATGGTCTCAACAGAAACGCTCAACTTCAAGTCGATAACATACATGCCTCTATTGCTCCCATCCTTGTTGGCGAAGCCAAGGTATCTTCAATTCCAAGACCAATCAGTGTTCCAATAAAACTGTAAATAACCCTATTTATTACTATTTATAAATTTGCTGTAAATATCTCCCGTCCATCAAAAAGAAAACCGCCAGTGTCATTCAGAGTTGGAATAAATCAACCTCTGCTCTCCACATTTATTCAAACAGCCAGATCTGTCTACAGATCTGTCCACAGATCAATTCTTTTATAGGAAAAGTCGCGGGAAAAGCTGAAAACCATGGGAAAAAAACACTACCAGCGGACGCTACGACCGGGTGGATTTGATGAAACCGCTTGACAGGTCGATCGGCGCGAAGATTTTGTATCGTCGATTTATTTCAAGTTGGGTTTACAAGTGAAGCTACACCAGTGAAAAATTGGAGAGTGAAGTTTGAAGATTTGAACCACAGTCAAGCTCTATACACCATGAGTGCAGCAGGATTAGTTGGAAAACGGATGTTTTCCAATGGTAGAATAGTACTTAATGCTACGAAACAGCTGACTAGCGAAGAAGCCAAAAAGGTTCACCATATGCAATACCTTCTAAACTATTATGAACCAAAAGTTGTAGACTCCATTTTGAAAGCAGAAAGCGTTATTGAACCAGAACACCTGAAAAACAAAAAACTGAACCCAGTGCAATTTGCTCCACATTTCATGACGGATTTCACCGAAAAGAGTCAATATTTTGATCACAAAGAAAATGACGAGTTTGATTTCACCTCCATTCAACAGCCAAATAAGCAAAACCTTCCAAAGGGACAGATTTTGGAGAACAAAGGCGGTAAACAACGTTCGGAATTGAGTGAATTGGCCAAAAAGCTGTCTCTTTCGACTGGTTTCGATGAAAGATATATCATGGGATTGAAAGTTAAGACTCTAATTTTGAAGACGGTGAAAAATCAAACTTCAAAGGGTAAGATCTTCTCCTTYTACTCTATGGTTTGTGCAGGTGATGGTAATGGTATGGTGGGAGTTGGTGAAGGTAAAGATCCAGATGAACCTGGTAATGCTATTTTGAAAGCGCACTGGGCAGCCGTGAAAAACCTGGTRAAGGTTCCAAGACTCGAAGATAGAACCATTTTTGGTAACATCGAACACAAGTATGTGAGTTCGGTTGTCCATYTRAGATCGTCYCCTCCTGGTTCTGGTTTAAGATGTAATCCAATGGTTTTTGAACTGGCCCAATGCGCAGGTATCAAAGATTTATCTGCTAAAGTTTACAGATCAAGAAATAAAATGAACGTTGTCAAATGTACAATGGAAGCATTATTGAAACAAAAGACCGTCGATGATATAGCATTAGAAAGAGGTAAGAAGGTCATTGATTTGAGAAAAGTTTATTATTCTGTTGAAAAGAAATAATCAATACCCTTTGAATAACTACCTTGCTAATATTCTATATATTACAACATATAAATTCTGTACATATAAAAAGATCAAAGTCAACAAACACAGCCAAACACTGACAATACACCAAAAAAAAAAAAAGAAGGAAAAGTAAAGTATTTTCACTGAAAAGTTATTACTAAAACCTTCAAGTTGTCTTGCCCGGTAAACYCATTTTGTTCAGTGTTCCCATTTTAATTTACAATATGAATAATTACAGAAATTAGCTATAAAAAGTATTCAGGATAAACTACTTTTTCTTGTGTCTCTTTTGCATGGCTTCCGCAACTAACTCTTCAATCACCTTGGCTTCTTCCGCYTCCCATTGCGATCTTTGGGCGTTTTTGAATACAGTACCAATTAGTTTCAACGCTTCTGCTCTCTCAATTCTCTTAGATATATCCACGGTTTTGTCTTCCARGACATTAGACACCACAGTTCTCAAATTGGAGGATATTTCCATCAGAGAACCTTTCCAAGCAGCAGCTAAAACAATACCCGTCAGATGCTGTTCCATTTCTGCAATCTCCTCATCAGTTGGTGGTGGTCCCTCATCCTTCTTTTCTGTAACTGCTGCTGRCTTTTCCTTTGCTTCTTTRTCTTCTGATTCTTTGTCGTTTGTTGAAGATTCGGCAGCTGGAATSGGTTCTTCACTCGRACCGCCCATTTCACTTGCCTCTGCTCCTTGTGGAGAATCGTCAGTGGATTTGGCAAGCTCTCTTTCTCTTCTTTCATTCATGGTGTTCAGTTTTTCCATTGTTTTTTGGGCATCAAGAGCAACCGTGATTGTGGAATAAACATCTTTAATTATTCCACCCTTTTCCTTYAATGATCCATACCACCCGCCAATTCCCCAGAAACTATTCTGGGCTTTCAGAAACGTGTTTGCTTTGTTGTAGTAGACACGTCCAACAGTGTGAACCAGTTCCAGTCCAAARGACTCCATTTTCAAATCTTCAGCCTCTAATCTGAACTTCTCCACAAAAGACGCTTTAACATCATCAGACTTGTCAGTTTCAGTGTACAACGAGATTCTTTCAATCAATTTCTTGGTTAAATCTTTTTGAATTTCTTCTCTGTGTTCATCTTGCTCTTTTTCCAACTTCTTTTGGGATTCCTGYAACGCTCTTTTCCTATCTTCTTCAATCATCTTTTGTAATTGCTCCTTGGTGAGAGGTTCTCCATCCTGCGACTCGACCGAACCTAGATACTTGGTTGGTATGCCGTCTGCGTTTTCAAGATCATGTTTAAGTTCATCGTAGGTTTTTTCAATCTTTTGTGCCTCCTCATTATCCTGTGCCTGCAACTCCATTTCTTTGCCCATGTTCTTCAACAGCGTCAATTCCCCAATATACGGCAAGAACGCTTCACCCCCAAAGATCTCATCAAACATTTTTTCTGGATCCGCCATRCCTGCTCCATTTTCCTGGATACCTACCTGATCATACTTGGATCTTGCTGCCTTGTCGCTCAACACCTGATATGCTTCACTGATCTTCTTGAAGGTTTCTGCTGCTTCCTCGTTATTGGGRTTTTTGTCCGGGTGGTACTTGATGGCAAGTTTTCTATATGCTTTTTTGATTTCCAAATCTGTGGCGTTTATCTCCACTTGCAGGAGATTGTAATAAGTTTTGTCTTTCACCATTTGCTTTTCAATAGTGCAACGCTTCGGACACCCTGACTTATATCAAAAAGGAAAGCAAAACAGATGAAAACAMTATATAGTTCAAAYCTCAGAATCTCCTATCTCCATGAATAAAATATATTATCATGCTGTTTTCTCATCTCAAACTTTTCATTTCATCGCGTGCTTGGTGGGAATTTTCTYCTGGKGCCTCCTGRAATTTCYTGGRCRCTTGGTGCCAATATTGTATAAATTTACTGCGCGTTTTGCTTTCACGCCKGGGACTTCTTGATACGAGTTAMTGGGGGAAAATTATTGGGATTTGAACTCGAGATAAATTATACCAACATGTTTCTTTTGAGAACACCACGGGAATTTGATCAAGATGTTTGAGCAAAAGACAAAAATGATTGATATTGAGAATTCGTATACATGTAATTGTTTTTATTGTTGGTGGTGCAAGTTTAGCGGCAATGTATGAAATGAATTCAAGAAAGTGAGAAAACATTGATCGCTGCTATATTTGACTAATGGACTTTTATTTCAATATACGGAATTTGAAAAAGGTTTATCTTGGTTAAATAGGTAYTGAAAATGTGACAAAGATTTGTAATTGTTGGTGATACTCCAGATCAAACAAWTGGAAACTAGACGATTTTGATTTTTCCTTGGTTTGAAATACAAAGTTGCTATGCAAAGCAACCTTCATTATAAAGGCGTGAATTAATTGTTGAATTGCATGCATGCATTTTATTGTTATGATGTATGAACTGGTCTCYATGAAAGTGCAAAAACTTCATGAAAGCAACGCATAATTGGTTGGAAAGGRGTTGAAAAAGTTTTTGAAAAATATGGGTAGTCACTCCGTTGACCTGTRTCCATGTCTAGGAGAAAGGATAACGATTTTACCACAAAGCAAGGTTTTTTGAACATATTCGAAATGCACTGAAATTCTAAAAAAGAAAAAAACTTGGAAATGTATTATACCTGATTAGTTACAATTATTCATCAGAAACGTAGTGACTCGTTTGATACAAGTTTGMACTCGAAAGACGTCAGAAAACCAGTCTTCACAAAACCAAACTACTCAGTCCTAATCTAATAAAAAACAAGCCTATATATATATATATATATATATATAAATAAACCTCACTACTTACATCAGCAGTTTATAACCCTGCTCTTCTGTTTTTTTGAGCAGGCGTGCATTCTTTGCCATTGAGAATATCTTGCTTCACCAATGTATCTGCGGCGACTCTTTTAGGAATGTATTCTAGGAGGGCAGACAACTTTTCATCATCTGCTACTTTCACCACACCGTTGTCATCGCCCATGATGATGTCGCCCGGATTGATTGTTTCGATATATGGTTCTGGATACGCATCKATGTGGATTTGCAGCGGAACGTTGATTCCAACCATTTTCACCACAGGACCATGGGCAGCGGAACCTAAACCATATGAAAAAACGTCTCTTTTCAGCTCCAAATGCTCTTCGATGTCTCTGATCCGTCCAAAAACCACCGTTCCTCGGCTTTTCAGAACCTGGGCCCTGGTGGACATCAGTCCCCCATACAACGCATTGGTCATTTTTGTGAACGGAGCGTCTAGTTTCTGCAAATTAGGCGTCGTGGCAATCACCAAAACAGAGTCTTCTGGTAGCTTGTCGATATATCCACCCCCAATKGCATCTCGAGGATCATCTTTAGGTGCAAACAAAACCGTGTACGCCTTTCCAACCATCGTCTTCCCCTCTCCATTGCACGAATACCTCTTCAAATTAGGCAATGTTCCTCCTGTCTTCTGCTTCGTCTTGACCAATGCATCTGACATGTCACATGTCGCATATTTCGCCAGCGTGTCCACTATCTTCTTCACCCGATTGTCCATTTTGCCAACAGTACTTTGCTATCTATASCGCTTTTTTCCTTCTCACTCCGGCAATATCGCTACCCACTGCGCCAAACCTGCCTTTTATGCWYCARGASGCCRTTACAAGACTTGGTTCCGCTGAGCCGTTAGCTCGGACATGAAAMCTGGGATTCGAACTTACGACGTGAACGCCGCGCGTTTTCGACGCGCCACATGATGTTACCCAGTGTGGCTCGGGGAGAAAAGGGGGCTCGGCTGGGCTAACCTGGGCTCGAATAGCTGCTGATAAGATAAAGAGCGGATGGAGAAAGGCACAAAAAAAATATATTTAAGACACAAGGGGTAGCACACAACAGTGTTTTTTTGGGGAATCTTGTATCTGAAGTGCTTGCGGTGCAGGTATTGGTGTTACAAACAGTACTGCGTTGCTATCTTTGCTACAGAGGCGCAATTTTTCAACAAATAGTGGCAGTTGAAGCAGAAAAGAGTTTATTACAAGCTTGCAATATTGGTGTCAAGGTTGAGGTGAGATTTTGAGATTTGACAATGAAGGTGATGATCCACYCTRGACCACYGTGGCTTGCCATGTTRTTGGTAACAATTTCAGCTGTACAGGCAACTTCKTTATTTAATGTGGRACAACTGTCATTGCAACAGTTGTATTCCGGTTCAGGCTATCTAGGTAGCTTGGAATCTTTTTGGGAATGGATTCGGTATTCCGCCATTGGAGAGAAATCTCCCMAAACCGCCAAATCTCAATATGTCTKGGAGGGGMTGTCTAGTAAATATAATTTATCAGATGCCCCAGACTTACAATTTGAAACCTGGATCAACAATCAKTCGGAGATTGCGTTTAATGGGATTTTAGCTAATATTGGCGGAATCGGAATCAACTCCTCGGATGTGTCTCCAGGTGCAGTTATTGCTTCTCCTTCCAAATCTGGGCCAAATTATTTTTATCAATGGACTAGAGATGCCGCTCTWACTATCGATTCCTTGGTAGAATGCTTATCAGACAATTATAGTACCAATAGCCCAGGTTTCTCAGCCGAACGGCTATTCAAATCAATCGAATCGTATATTGCCAATTCCTACAAATTGCAACGAATTGATAACTTGTCCGGTACMTGGGAGTCACTTGATGGTTTGGGAGAACCTAAATTTATGGCCGACTCAACCATTTTCAACGATAATTGGGGTAGACCCCAGAGAGATGGGCCTGGTTTGCGTGTYATTACAATAACAAATTATCTGAGATTCTTATCAATCAATGGCTTAGATCTTTCCCACCCGGAATTACCCAACTCGGAATTTATATATACTCAAATCATTAAGCCAGATATGTTATACATTATCCGAAATTGGAATAAAAATGGTTTTGATTTGTGGGAAGAGGTGGATTCCATGCATTTATTCACTAGTCTGACCATGCTAAAGGCCGTCAAATCGGCTATAGAGTTTGCACAGGTTTATGAAAAGAGCAACGAGTTCCTTTTGCAATTGAAATTCACATTTGTTGCCTTGAGATTCTTCATTCTGGTTGAATCTGGCTTCAAAAACCCAGACATACCTTACTTGATTGAAACACCCTCCTTATTGATGCAAGCAAAACGTACTGGCTTGGATATTGCCTCCATTCTAGCGTCTTTAAGATCTCATAATGTGGACGATGCAAGTGATTTTGTTGACATTCCTTTTTCAATTGAAGATTCAGCAGTACTTTCAACCTTAACTTCTTTGGTGGCAGATATGAAAAACAGATATCCAATCAATTCTCGACGCTTAGATTCGTTTCCAAGTTTGGAAAGTGGGGTTGCGTTGGGAAGATATCCTGAAGATGTTTACGACGGTTTAGGTATAAGTGAAGGTAATCCCTGGTTCATATCAACTGCGACGGCAGCGGAACTGCTTTACAAGTTGGTATATTATCTCTACTATCATAAGAGTGATTTAATCATCCAGAGAGATCAATATTCTTTCTTTGAATCATTCATCACTAGCAATATAGATGGTAATAGCCATGATAAGTATTATGAATCCATGACTTTACCTTATGGTTCAGATGCATTCATACAAACTACCTCCTCCTTGTTAAAGTATGCGGATTCATTTCTAAAGGTAATCAAAACTCATGTAGATGAAAATGGGCACATGAGTGAACAAATCAACAGATATACTGGTTACATGGTAGGGGCAGAAAATTTAACTTGGAGTTATGGATCCTTCTGGAGTGCCGTAAGATGGAGAAAAAAAGCATCCGCTCTGTTAGCCTCTTACCAGCCTATCAGCTCCTAGTACTTTCATCTTGGAAAATATATAATTACACATCTATATAATTTTAATGCCAACCTGTTTCACGAAACTCTTCATGATGCAAAAGCGACTTCTTCAGGCAACTCGAACGAAATACAGTACATTAACTTACAAGGTGCAACTTGTCTCACAACATGGAAAGATATTTTTTCTATTGGTATCTCATAATTCAGTTGCTCACAGATCTTGGCATGCATCCTTTTCTCTAGTTCTTTTTCAATGTCTCCTTCAATTTCATCGTCTTTATATTTTTCAAAGTGGTGAACGTTAATTGTAGGGAGTTTGTATCCTGGTAATGACATCACATCCTCCTTGGACATTCCTTCAAAAGAGTTGCTAAATAATCCAACATAGGAATCCACAAATGTTATCGCAGAATCTGGTAAATTCATTACGTAATGAGAAGGGAAGTTGGGTATACTTAATTCTACCAATCTTTTTTTAGCTGGRGTTTCTGGAGMTTGTTTGTTTTTATTATTGTGTCTTTTAGGTGTATATTTAATGCTTTTGAATTTTTGGGCATACTGGTATACGATATTTGGTGATTTTCTGATGAATTCTCTGCCGTCCATGTTGGATGATTTGACAAAGGCATCYACCTTGTTATTTTCGATGTTGATGTTCATATACTTATATGATTCCGGATTGAGATCGTTKGCAAATACAAAGCAGGGGTTTTTACCACCGGGAACTGCAAAAGGACCCACACCAGCCATCACATCACAAACCACTTCCCCTGCCTTGAAGGAGTTGATTAATCTTTCGTGCTCTGTTGCAAGTCTTGAGTTCCAATACACTTTTCTGAAATCAAACGTAAAGGTGCACCCACTTTCTTTCTGAGTCACSACTGTATTATCTTCACCTGCTAGCAAYTCCATTTCAAATGTTCTGAACTCACTTGTGATGTTGTTGGTTTTGTTGACTACGGTTTTTATATTGCTGAATTTTTCCAGAATCACTTTACCTATTATGAATCTATACGGCATGTAATCYTCTTTAAGGTTCAAATGTGCCAAATGACCCGCCACRGTAAATGCACTRGGACAGTTACTAATTAATTCATCAGGCARTATCGATTTCAGTATATCATCATATGACCAATAATCGAAATYAAAGTTRATTTGGTGGATTTTGTATCGGGCGTTCAGTTCATTAAATCTTTGAAAAACCTCTTTGGGAACCGATTTTTGCAATAATTCCGGCACATATGTTCCATCCGACGTTTGCTTTTCCATATCTGAGGCAGTCACTGMGATGTTTTCTTTCAACAARATKGCTTTCAATTTTGGGTTYTTTGCTTTGATAAAATCATAYAATTGCTCATCCAAATCACCTTTCTGGTATTCCACTAGCGATGTTTGCTGTGGAAGACTCAATACCACAGAGGTAGCATCGCTGATTTTCTGTTTTCGTCCCACAAACTCGTTCACATACCGTATCTCCGGTAACAACACCGACCACACCTTAAAAGACTTGACGAATTTGCTTTTATCCAAAACATTCATTCCAACATTTCTGGGTGGTTTCAAGTTACTTAACGACATCACTCCAGCACTCATTTTACTAATCTGAGTAACTATTTTCATCAAGATCCTTCTGTTAAGGGTTTCTGTATTCTACCCCCAAGACTGAAAAATAGCAATATTTTTCACTCGCTCTCCCACTCACGAATGCACGCGCGCACGCGCGCACTTCCGCAGCCCATGCACAAGCTCTCAAACACCCCGTTCCTATTTTTTCTTCATGCGGCACCACTGATGGCTAATGAGTAGTCGACATTGCGATCAAATCGCAATTAGATCGCGCTATTTTCAAATCGATGAATACGATATAAAAGCAGGAACATGCGGAGGGTATTGGATTTACTTATTCTGCAAAACAAGCCATGTTTTTCAACAAAGTGGAAACTTCAAAAACAAACAACATGTTTTCAGGACGAAGTCTTAGTTTCTTGGAACAGTTTTTCTTCTGGAGAACTACGCACTCGCTGTATTCGAATTTCAGAGTGATGACGGAGCATGAGACGGAGATAACAGCGGAGGCAATGTATTATGCATTGAAAGCTATGCTGGATCAGTACAGTGATCTGGCAATGTGTCCAATTTCGAGTTCCAAGGATAAGATCACTCAACATGAAATGAACTTTGTGGACAAGATTCTGTTTGAGGATGTGGTGGAATTTGTGGATGTTGCGGACTCGGAGTTGTCTGTTGAAAAAATGCTGGATCAATGCACAGACCAGTTTTTCAAGTTTGTTGGCAAGCCATTGTGGAAAGTCAAGGTGTTCAATTCCAAATATGTGTTGTTTTATTGCGATCACATTATTTTTGATGGTACTTCGGGTAAAAACTTTCACATCGAACTGGCAAAGTATYTAAAACAGTATGGTAAYGCGGATACGAATGCRACCCATTCTTTTGATGGTCYAGAAAGCATTCTTTTTGATAAGTCAGAAAAAATGCCTGATAAATACCAACTTCTGCCAGCTCAACARGATATCATYGACTATAATGGACCTTTCTTTGCAAGATGCGTGAACATAATTTGGRTATTTTTACCTGATTTTATCAAGGCACCATTATTCAAAATGTTTAGTAGCCATCCATTTARAAGTCTCTTAACTTTCACATCTCCAGATTACTATAAACTTCAGACCGTTGACAAAAAACACAGTTCGTCGAGAATCATTCATCTGGATCAACAACAAATTGACACATTGATTGGTCAATGTCGTCATCACAATGTTAAACTCAGCTCTTTGATCACAACTCTGGCTAACTATAGTTACTCCATTATAGTTAAAGACAGTGGCAAAGATTCAACAATTTCTATTCCAGTTAATATTAGGTTTGCAATCGATGAAGAAAAGGCTAAATCTCTTTGTTCCAATTACTCCTCAAAGTTTGGTCCTTACATGAGTACAGTTTCAATGAGATTACCTGAAATCTCCAGAATAGGTTCAGAAAAGTTTGATTGGAAGATTGTTGAATTTGTCAACCAAACAATTCACAAAAAATTACCCCAAAGTGCTTACAGCATCGGTCTTTTGAAATTGGTCGATGTCAAGAAATACGTCGAACAAGATTATCAAAAATCTAAACACACCTTTGAGCTTTCAAATCTGGGTGTTATAAACGATGATGATATTGTCAATGCTTGGTTTGATCAGCCACCTGAAATATTTAGTGTCAACATGATTAGTACCCAGCGTGGCGGTGCTAATCTTGTCTTGAGATGCGTAAATGAASAATGGGTAGATGCTTATGTTTCTGAGTTTAAAAGACATCTAGGTAACTTGATTTGATTTGTAATATTATTCTATTTGTGTTATATATCATTGGACAACATTCTTACATGCATCGATACCCAGGGATGATTCAAATAGTGGTAGCAAAAAAAACTTTTATATTGCATTCATGTGAGCTGAGCCTCCAACTTTTGCGCTACCAAAGTTGCTTTGTTTTGATTTCCACCTTGCGCCCTCTTTCCATTTGTTTGCTTTTTCTTGCCTTCCTTTTCTTGATTTTTTGCCTGGAGACAACCTGTTTTTAACAGAATAACCTGGCTATGGAAGATTATTTGATGTATCAAGAGCTGACCGAAAAGGGTGGAGCTATGACAGATCCGAATGATGAGCCGCAGCTTGGTAATTCTAATCGGGAAGCAGTACACGTAGCAAATACAAGAAATACAAATATCCCGCCAGAATCAAATTATAACTCTCTTTCATCTGCACCTCAGCAACCTTTTGGTAGGCTAGTTGATTCAAAACCTCATAAAACCCCTACTAATGACTTGCAAAACGAGGCAGAGAATAAATTGGATTCCGATTATTATTTTTCTTACAATACAGACAAAGGTCAAGTTATTAGTTCGGTGGAAATCTACAAAATATTTCAGCATGTTTGCAAGATTTTTGGTTTTCAAAAAGATAACTGTGAAAATACCTATGAGTTGTTGATGTCTCAGTTAGATTCAAAAGCAAGCAGAATGTCAGCATCCAAAGCTTTAGTTTCACTCCATTCTGAATATATTGGAGGTGAGCATGCAAACTATCGTAAATGGTATTTTTGCTCAATTTTGGAAGAGGATGCAGAATTATCAGAGAATATTGAATTAAATAAAGTTAGAAAACAAAAGGTTAAAAGTAAAGATATGCTAGACACAGATTTTTATCCAACAACAAAATCACAAATTGTTGAATACAGATGGAGACAAAGAATGTATAACTTGCAACCAAGGGATTTCGTTTATCAGTTGGCTCTTTATCTAATGTTATGGGGTGAGGCTAATAATATCAGATTCATGCCCGAGTTGCTCTGCTTTATTTTCAAATGTGCTTTGGATCATCTGGAAAATATTTTACTCACTCAATCCGATGAAAAATTCCCACAAGATGATTATTTAGATAGAATCATAACACCACTTTATGAATATTACAGAGATCAGCAATACAAATTATATGACGGCGAATATGTGAAAAGAGAGAAAGACCATTATCAAATCATTGGGTATGATGACATGAACCAACTTTTTTGGTACTACAAGGGAATAAAAGGATTAAGACTTGATAAACACGGGAAACAACAATTTATTTTAATTCCACCCCAGGAAAGATATAAAAGGTTTGGAGAGATTTTGTGGAAATATTCATTTCACAAAACTTACAAAGAAAAGCGTTGTTGGTGGCACTTGGCGACAAATTTCAGTAGAATTTGGATTATTCACCTAAATGTATTCTGGTATTATTCAAGTTTTAACTCTCCCACATTGTACACCATTGACTACAATTATCTTTTAAATAATCAGCCAACTCTACAATCCAGATTTTCGATTGTTTCACTTGGTAGCACCATTGGCTGTTTTGTCCAAATTTTGGCAACTCTATTTGAATTTTCGTTTGTGCCATCTAAATGGCCAGGCCGTCCAAACCTTTGGAGAAGATTGATATTGTTGGTTCTTGTGACATCCATTAATTTTGCACCATCAATATTTGTTTTAGGTTACATTCCAATGGATGCCATTTCACATACAGGTCTAGTTGTTTCAATTGTTCAATTTGTTATATCATGTTTGACGACAGTCTGGTTTTCATTCCAAGCACCAGCAAATTTGTTCACATTTTCATTTTCCAACAAGAGCATTTATGATCCGTTAAAAGTATTTACAGCGTCATTTCCAAGTTTGGGAAATTCAAGTCGAGTAATTTCAATCATCTTGTGGATACTTGTATTTGGTGCAAAGTTTACAGAATCATATTTTTTTCTTACTCTTTCATTGAGAGATCCCATCAGGAACTTGAATATATTAGATATGTCAAGATGTCATGGTGATAGTTTGATCGGGTCACTTTTTTGTGAACAGCAAAACAATTTTGTTTTAGGGTTAATGTTTCTTACGGATTTGATATTGTTCTTTTTGGATACTTATTTATGGTATATTATCTGGAACTGTGTTATCTCTTTGTCATTATCCTTCTCAAGTGGAATTTCAATGATGTCTCCTTGGAGGAATGTTTTTACCAGATTACCAAATCGTATTTACTCTAAACTTTTAGCTACTGCAAAAATGGAAGTGAAATATGATTCAATATTTTTGATATCTCAGATTTGGAATGCTATTATAATTTCCCTCTACAAAGAGCATCTGCTTTCCCAAGACCATGCTCACAAAATGATTTACTCGTTGGTGCCAGATGATTCGACCGGTGGTATGACATTAAAGGCTCCCTCATTTTTCCTTTATCAGGATGATTGTGGGAAAGAGATATCAGAATATTTTGTTGCTAATTCAGAAGCAGAACGAAGAATTACCTTTTTTGCCCAAAGTTTATCCACGTCTGTTCCAGAACCAATTCCAGTAGAAGCAATGCCACAGTTTACTGTTTTCATTCCACACTATTCAGAAAAGATTTTATTGGAATTAAAGGAAATTATTAGGCAGGACCCCAGCTCAAAAATGTCCCTCTTGGAATATTTAAAAGTTCTGCACCCACATGAGTGGAAAAATTTTGTGTCTGATACGAAAATCATGGCAATGTCCCAAGAGTTAAAAAAGCAAGAAAAAGAAGGGTGTGATGGTAAAACCAATATTACGGATTCTAAATTTGATACACCCAAAACAGAAAGGGAATTTGTTGATAACAAGATAAATGATTTGCCACTTTATTGTATCGGTTATAAATCTTCTGCTGAAGAATACATAATGAGAACCCGAATTTGGGCTTCCTTGCGAACTCAAACACTATATCGAACTATTTCTGGATTCATGAATTATTCTAAAGCAATCAAACTATTGCATAAAGTTGAAAATCCTGAAATGGAAAACTATTTCAATAGCCCGGAAACTTTTGAACGGTATTTGGATATTTTAGCAGCAAGAAAATTTCGAATGTTGATCTCTATGCAGAAGTTACAATTTCTTAATGATGAAGATATGAAGAATGTTCAGACAATGATCAATACATATCCAACTTTGACGATTGCTACCCTCAAAATGGAAGAAGACCCAAACACGAAAGAGATGAAATATTTTTCGGTCCTATATGATATAAATCAAAAGGCTGATGATTTACATCCTATGAAGAAAGGAAATGAATTTGTTGAAAAGTTCAAAATCAGATTGTCTGGAAATCCCATTTTAGGTGATGGAAAATCTGATAATCAAAACTTATCTGTCATTTACTACAGAGGAGAGTTTATTCAGGTCATTGATGCAAACCAAGATAATTACCTTGAAGAATGTTTGAAAATTCGATCAGTACTAACAGAGTTTGAAAACATTGAAGTGGAGTCTGATTACCCTTATATCCCATCTGTTGACTATAAGAATGTTAGTCCGGTAGCAATTGTAGGTGCCAGAGAATACATTTTCAGTGAAAACTCTGGAGTTTTAGGTGATGTTGCTGCGTCAAAAGAACAGACCTTTGGTACAATGTTTGCCCGTACTTTGAGTAAGATAGGTGGTAAACTACACTATGGACATCCAGATTTCTTGAATGCCATTTTTATGAATACAAGGGGAGGGATATCGAAGGCACAGAAAGGTCTTCATTTAAATGAAGACATTTATGCTGGGATGAATGCAATTTGTCGAGGAGGCCGAATCAAGCATTGTGATTACTATCAGTGTGGTAAAGGACGTGATTTGGGATTTAGTTCAATTTTAAACTTTACAACCAAGATTGGAGGTGGTATGGGTGAACAACTTCTTTCTAGAGAATATTACTATATTGGGACACAAATGTCTTTGGATAGATTTTTATCATTCTATTATGCACATCCAGGATTTCACATTAATAACCTCTTCATCATGTTTTCGTTGGAAGTATTCATGCTTACGGTTGTCAATCTAGGTGCTTTAAACTATGAGTTGATATCATGTATTTATGATAAAGATGTCCCTATCACAGATTTGCAAATTCCATTAGGCTGCCAAAATTTGAGACCAGTGTTAGATTGGGTTAGTAGATATGTTTTGTCTATTTTTATTTGCTTCTTCATTTCATTCGTTCCATTGGTATTGCACGAATTGTCTGAAAGAGGTTTATGGAAAGCAAGCAGCAGATTGTTTATGCATTTCATGTCATTGTCTCCTATTTTCGAAGTTTTTGTTTGCCAAATTTATACTGATTCTTTGAGGAAAGATATTATTTTTGGTGGTGCTAAATACATTTCAACAGGTAGAGGCTTTTCCATAACCAGGGTTTCTTTCAGTAAATTGTATTCAGCATATGCGCCAACATCAATTTATTCCGGTACAAGATTATTTCTATTGTTACTTTTTGCTACCATTACTATGTGGCAACCATCTATTTTATGGTTTTGGATCACTTTAGTCTCATTAACACTATCACCATTTCTATTCAATCCTCATCAATTCTCCTGGACTGACTTTTTCCTAGATTACAGAGAATTTATTCGTTGGTTGAGTAGAGGTAACTCGAAGTGGCATTCAAACTCGTGGATCACATATACCCGGGTCACAAGATCTAGGTTCACGGGTTTCAAAAGAGAAAAATTAAAGAGTGGATTTAACGAAAGGATAAGTGATCACAATTCAAAGGCGCCCTTTACAAATACGTTGTTCGCCGAAGTTATCATTCCGTTCATCCAATCCTTCTTTATTGTCGTTGCCTACATGTATATGAATTCTCAAGCTGGTGTTGCAAATCCGGATGATGTCAATTTACTAGTAAGATTGATTATTTCTACAGTTTTCCCGATATTGATGAATACCTTAATTTTGATGATTATTTTCCCCCTTTCTTTATTTGCTGGTCCGTTGTTTTCTCTTTGCTGCCTAAAAATATCCACCATCCTTGCTGCAATTGCTCATTTGGGTGGTGTTCTGGTGCACATCTTCAATTTCGAGTTAATCTGGGTGCTTGAAGGGTTCAATTTCAGTCGGACATTGATTTTGTTTGCTGYAACAGTCTTTTTGCAACGGGGGTTCATTCAGATGAGTAAGTTGCTTTTAATCAGTAGAGAAATGAAAGAAGACARAAGTAACCGAGCATGGTGGTCAGGCAAATGGGTAATGCTYGGGAAATATGCATTCACACAGCCATTGAGAGAATTTGTTGTCAAGATTGGGGAGTTGAGTTTGTTTAGTGCTGATTTTTTCATTGGACATGCGATATTGATTCTTCTAACACCGTTGTTGTTTTTTCCCTACATTGACCATTGGCATTCGTGTATGATCATGTGGGTTAGTCCTCTGAGTAAATTGAGGGCGCCWATATTTACCGTTTCCAAGGAGAAAAAAAGGAAAAGAGAAGCCAGCAAATATGCTGTCTTGTATTTCACTGTCTTTCTGTTCTTTGCTATTGTTCTAATTGCGCCAATGGTGGTTTCCTACTTATTTGAAGACGACATCACCAAAATATTGCCATTTAATACGTTTGGATTGATCCAACCCAACCACCAAGATAACAACGACACTGGTACCCGAGCTCCGAGAAGCATTTTACGTTCACGTCCAACCGAAACGACGTACTCCACGTTTTGGATGTGATAACCTGCTCTCGCCAGCCTTTTTCATAACTTGTTTTTTGTACCGCTTTTCATAACTACAAACTGATAATCTCATCTGAAATAARCCTACTTTCCCAAAAATAGCACCACCATCTTTAATTRTCGTYTTTAAAGGAGAGCAAGAATGCTTCCAAAAATACCTCTTGAAGCAATACGTCACGTGATCCGGGGGCTTATTCTGTTAGCCCAATCAGAACATAAAGTAAACATGCGGCAACACGCCCGCGTCGGAAAAGGCGCGATCCGTTCTGGGATGTTTGTTGTCCAGGCAGAGGCCGTCGCCGAGCAGTTTCTTTTTATAGCTTTCGAAATGAAGTTTCGGAAGTTTTTGRATATATTTGCGATAGCCTTTAATTTAAATGCTTMCTCCTCTTTCTGAATTTTGAAAGAGTTTCTTTTGTAAATCATTGAAAGGCAGAACAACTGGAAATGTTATTTAACAAAGTTACAGCATTAAYTGCTTCAGTTCTTTCATTTTTGTCACAAGCTAAGGCAGATGACTTCCCAACCATTGAGGTTGTGGGTAACAAGTTTTTCTACGCCAACAACGGCTCTCAATTCTACATCAGAGGTATTGCATACCAATCCGATGTTTCTGCACAAGACAACACCTCTTTTGTTGATCCATTAGCCGATGAAGAAACTTGTAAAAGAGACTTGCCATATTTGACTGCTCTTAACACCAACGTTTTGAGAGTTTACGCCCTGGATGCYGACGCAGACCACGATGCTTGTATGCAAATGTTCCAAGATGCTGGTATTTACATCATTGCCGATCTTGCGGAACCAACTCTTTCCATCTCCACTACCGATCCTGCTTGGGATCTCGAATTGTACGACAGATACACCTCTGTTATTGATATGATGCARGGTTATGATAACGTCTTGGGTTTCTTTGCCGGTAACGAAGTGATCACCAACTCGTCCAACACCGATTCTGCTCCATTCGTCAAAGCTGCCATCAGAGATATGAAAACTTACATCTCTTCCAAGGGCTACAGAGAYATTCCWGTTGGTTACTCAGCTAATGATGATTCCAAGACCAGAGTCAACTCTGCTGATTATTTTGCTTGTGGTGATGAAGATATCAAGGCCGAYTTYTATGGTATCAACATGTACGAATGGTGTGGTTCTTCTACCTTCAAGACCTCTGGTTACGAAGATAGAACCGAAGAATTYGCCAACTTGACTGTTCCTGTCTTCTTCTCTGAATATGGTTGTAATGCCGTTCAACCAAGAAAATTCACTGAAATTGCTACTTTGTTCTCGGATGAAATGACCGATGTCTGGTCCGGTGGTATTGTCTATATGTACTACCAAGAAGTCAACAACTACGGTTTAGTTTCCGTCGTTGACAACTCCACCGTTTCCACCATGGCCGATTACAAGTACTATTCCTCTGAAATCAATGCGGTTTCTCCAACTTCTGCAGAAACCTCCGAAATGACTGCTTCGGGTTCCATCATGGCATGTCCTGCTACTGGCGTTAACTGGAAAGCTGCTACCTCCTTGCCACCAACTCCAAACGAGGGTGCATGTGATTGTATGTACAAGTCCTTGTCATGTGTCATTGATGATGATGTTGATGAAGATGACTATGAAGACTTATTTGAATATGTCTGTGGTGAAATTGGCGGTTGTGATGGTATTAACGCCAACGGTAAAACCGGCTCTTATGGTGCTTATTCCTTCTGTTCTCCAAAGGATAAGCTATCTTTCATTTTGAACTTATACTACCTCAGCCAGGACAGTGCTAATGCCGCCTGTGACTTCTCTGGTTCCGCCAAATTAGTTACTGCCACCACTGCATCTTCTTGTAAGTCTGTTATTTCTGCTGCCGGTTCTTCTGGTTTGGGTTCTGCTGCTTCGGTCAAGGCCACCACCACTGCTTCTGGTTCCTCCTCCAAAGCCACTGATTCCTCCTCCAGCACCTCGTCYAAATCCAAGTCTTCTTCTAAGTCTGGTGCTTCTTCTATCTCATCCACCTCCAAGGGTGCTGCTGACTCTGTTCAAGCTTCTTCTTTAGTTGGTTTCTTTGGTGTTGTAGCAGCATTATTGATGTAGGCCATCCCACTTGAAAACATATTCGTTCTTTATTATTTATAACTTCTTTGTGTAACTGAAAAAAAAAACATGCTTTTGACTGGATTGCACAAGAAAAAGAAGAGAAAGAAGGGAAGGAAGGGAAGGAAGGGAAGGAAGGAAACCAAGCGGAAAGAAGCAAATTGGACCCTGAACTTGCTTCGTCCGCTACCCCGCATCCATCAGAACCATGAATAGCCATCATAATCACCACTATCGTAGCAATGACTGTCCCTTTAATCCTTGCAAAGCAATCTCCGTCCCTCCCAGCAATCGCCCTTTCAAAAGAAACTCCTTGCTTTTCCTTTTCAACCCGTTAYAAGGAAAATTTATGGATACAAGTCTGGTTTTACTTCTACATTTACATTCCCCCAATTTCAACTCCCTGTCTCCCTAAACACGCTACCGGTTCATTCTAGCCTTTTTTAACACGCCCAGCGTGTTAGTAAACAATCATATTTCCGCCCTGGGTCTTCTTGTGGACCAATCACAGTCATGCTTTCTCTTGACGTTTCCAGATCATCATGTGTCCGCTCCCAAAGTAAAAACGTGATGCCACGCGCTCCAGGGCCTTAGAACCCCATCTAAAAAGCGCGTAGGCGTCTATTGTTCTAAAAATATTTCAACGGGGCTGATGCGTGTTATTGAYGGAAAGCATCAGATGGTGCGATATAAAAAAACGGAGGTTTCCGGTATCTGGGAGAACTGAGTAGGAAAAAGGTAAATAGGAGGTTTTCAGAGATTTAGAAGTCTTTTTTGTGAAAGTGGGATATTTCTGAGTCAGCTTGTATAGCAGTCGTTCATTTAATCATTCAGTGTTTTCTATAGGCTCCCAGATGAAGTTTGCATCCACATTCGCTTTGACAGCTTCGTTGCTGCTGTCGTCCGCTAAGGCGGACGACTTTCCAACCATTGAGGTTGTTGGAAACAAGTTCTTCTACTCCAACAATGGGTCGCAATTCTATATCAAAGGTGTTGCGTATCAACAGAATACCCAGTACACCGACGCCCAGTATGTGGATCCATTGGTGGATGCCGACACTTGTAAAAGAGATATACCATACTTGCAAGAATTGAACACAAATGTCATCAGAGTTTACGCTTTAAATGGTACCGCAGACCATGATGAATGTATGAGCTTGTTGCAGGATGCAGGTATCTATGTCATTGCAGACTTGTCTGCTCCTAAAGATTCGATTATCACCGACTCTCCAGAATGGACCACCAGCTTGTACGAAAGATACACCGAGGTGATTGATATGATGCAAGGTTATGATAACGTCTTGGGTTTCTTTGCTGGTAACGAAGTGATCACCAACTCGTCCAACACCGATGCTGCTCCATTCGTCAAAGCTGCCATCAGAGATATGAAGACTTACATTTCGGATAAAGGATACAGAGAAATTCCAGTTGGTTATTCTGCCAACGATGATGCAGACACTAGAGTCTTTTCCGCTGATTACTTTGCCTGTGGTGAAAATGATGTCAAGGCCGATTTCTATGGTATCAACATGTACGAATGGTGTGGTTCCTCCAATTTCAAGACCTCTGGTTACGCTGATAGAACCGAAGAATTCGCCAACTTGACTGTTCCTGTTTTCTTCTCTGAATATGGTTGTAATGCTGTTCAACCAAGAAAATTCACCGAAGTTGCAACCTTGTTCTCGGATGAAATGACGGATGTCTGGTCCGGAGGTATTGTTTACATGTATTTTGAAGAAGAAAATAACTATGGTTTGGTTTCTATCAAAAACGACGAAGTTTCCACCTTGGCTGATTTCAACTATTTGAAGAGTGAAATGGCTTCCATTAGCCCTACCTCTGCCACCGTTTCCGCTGCCAGTGCCAGTGCACACCAATTGAAATGTCCAGCAACTAATGTTGACTGGGCTGCAGTCACCGCTTTACCACCAACTCCAAATGATTCTCTCTGTCAATGTGCTGACAACTCTGCTCTTTGTGTTGTTTCGGATGATGTTGATGACTCTGACTACAGTGATTTGTTTGGTATTGTTTGTAACTACATTTCCTGTGATGACATCAATGCTGACGGTTCCACTGGTGAATATGGTTACCTTTCTTTCTGCTCCTCCAAGGAAAAGCTGAACTACATTTTGAACAAATACTACCTTGATCAAGACAAATCCTCCTCTGCTTGTGATTTCAGTGGTTCAGCAACTATTGTCACATCTTCTGGTGCTTCTACTTGTTCATCTGCCCTTAACGCAGCCTCATCTAGTCAATCTTCGTCATCCAAGTCGAATTCCAAACAATCAAGTTCCACCGACACCAAGAGCAGTAAAAGTACATCTGGTTCTGCTACTGTTTCCAGTGTCAGTTCCTCTTCCTCCAAGGGGGCAGGTGCTTCTGTCAAGGCTCCATTCCATGACAAATCCATGTCCACTAGTTACATCTCCACTTTACTTGGAGCTTTTGTCGTTGGTAGTGTTGCTATCACTTTACTCTGATTGAGTTTAGAAAAATATATATACCTTTGTTCATTTTACTCTTTTTTAAATGATTTATATTTTACTAGAAACTTACACACATTGAAAATCCCAGACTATATGCATACATATCACACAAAAGAGATCATTGGATCATGAAAATTTCCTGTAATGCTTTTTCATCCATCACTGCTGCTCTCTTTTGTTTGATCCATTTAGATCTTAAAGCCAGACGGCTTCCTATCACTTTAGGAGCAGTTATTTCCGTTTTGGCTTTCAACATGGATTCTCTGGTGATTTCAACATTGGTTTTCTCTTTCTTTTCCTTCTTCTCCTTCTTTTCTTTCTTTTCTTTCTTTTCCTTCTTCTCCTTCTTTTCCTTCTTTTCTTTCTTTTCTTTCTTTTCCTTCTTCTCCTTCTTTTCCTTCTTTTCCTTCTTTTCCTTCTTTTCCTTCTTTTCCTTCTTCTCTTTCTTTTCCTTCTTCTCTTTCTTCTCTTTCTTCTCCTTCTTTCCATCCTTATCCTTCTTTCCCTCCTTATCCTTTTTCACTTTCTTGATTTCCTTCTCTGCATCATCTACTTCCAATTTTCTCTTTCTATCTTCAACTTCTACAGGTTTGGTGGTTACTCTCACTAATTGCTTAGTCTTTTTATCCCATGTACTCGTCAAAGTACTTCCCAAAACAAAATCTACACCCCAGCGTCCGTTCATAATTCTTTCGTTTCTTTTTCTATCCACTTCCTTGGAGATTTCGGCCTCTTTTCCATTCAATCTACCCAGTAATCTTTGAAAAGCATCCAGATGTAAATTTTCTCCGCTATCAAATTCATCTGTTTTCTTCTTTTTCTTGGCCAGAGAGGCACCCAGTCCGACATTGTCGTTTTTTAACGTTATTTTGATATGTGAGGTCATTGCATCTTCACTCAAACCTAATCCACTTCCCGGCTTCCATCCTAATTTTATCAAATGCTGATGTCCAAACCGATCTGTATCGTTTGACCATTTGGTATTTCTTGGATCCAGTCCAAATCTTTGTTTAGTTCTGGTAGCAGCTAATCCCATATTTTCTATTCTATTCTATTTTCTTCTGTTCTATTCCAAACTCCGTCTTGATACTGTCCTCAAAACCTTCTATATACAAAAATTGCCTACTTCCAACTTGAGAAAAATTGTATATTATTAGTAGCTACATATCATGGAAAGAAAGAGTATTGTAGAGTGAAATTTATTTTTTTTTTTCAGAAAAAAATACTGAGAGCGCCCGTACACCAGGAACAGGAGCTCAGCGTTGAAATTTTACTAGTGGCTTTCATATAAACATGACACTGTTGTCTGGTCTCTCTGAAATTGAGGAAAACGTTTTGCTTGTTTGAATACAAGTAATAAGTGTATCTTGCGTGCTGAGGCATATTGGAAGATAAAAGAAGATGTCGAGTATTCCTTTGCAAATACAGCAGTCGCTGGGCAGCTTGTTACAGGCTCTAGGATCGACCGATAACCAGATGCGTCGAGAAGCTGAAACCGCATTGAACAATACATGGTTTACCAAGGAAAATGTGGACGTGCTTCTCTATTTTTTGGCTACACAAGCAGCAAATGGTGATAACGAAACCACCAGGGCGTTTTCTGCGGTTTTATTTAGACGATTTGCCATCAGGGCACCTAACTATCAAGGATACTCCGTTACAGATAAACAGATTGACCACATTAGTGACGGTGCTAAGACGGAAATTCGTAACGTGTTGCTCCAAGGGTTCGTTGGTCCACAAAGTAAAAACATCAGACATAAGCTTGCGGATGCAATTGCAGAAGTGGCCAAGTCTGATTACCCATGGGCCGATCTGTTGCCTACAATATTGGCTGCAACTAATGGTTCTGACCTTATTATGAAAGAATCCGCATTCAGAATAATTGCAACAACCCCACAAATCATCAGCAATCACAGTTTAAATGAAGACTTTCTGAAAATGTTTCATTCTGGGTTTGAAGACAATTCGGATGATGTCAGAATTGCAACGTGTACTGCGTTTGTTGCATTTTTCGAAAACCTGCCAAAGTCCACTTGGCCAACTTTAGCCCAATTGTTACCAAATTTATTGAATTCTCTTCCTCGATTACTTCAAAGTGGAAACGACACGGCTCTTGCCTCAGTCTTAGAGAGCCTGATAGATTTGGTTACACTAGCGCCAAAAATCTTCAAGCCAATGTTTGAAACAATCATCCAGTTCTGTGCTCAAGTAGCCCAAAATAAAGACTTGGAATCGAATGCAAGATTGACCGCTTTAGAATTGATAACAACCTTCAGTGAATCTTCTCCAAATATGTGTAGAAGAGAGCCTTCTTATGCTACAACAATTGTTACAATCACCTTGAGCATGCTAACTGAAGTTTGTATTGATGATGACGATTGTTCCGAATGGAATAATGTTGAAGACCCATCGGACGAATCTGAGGAAGAAGAATATAATGCTGCCAGAAATGCGCTAGACAGAGTTGCTCTGAAATTGAACGGCCAATGTTTAGCTAACCCACTCTTTCAATACTTGCCACAAATGTTACAATCACATGATTGGCATGAGAGACAAGCAGCATTGATGGCCTTATCATCTGCAACTGAAGGTTGTTCAGACGTTTTGATTGATGAAATACCTAAATTACTAGATATAGTTCTACCAGCGTTGAATGATGTGAACCCAAGAGTTCAGTTTGCATGCTGTAATGCTCTGGGCCAAATGTCAACGGATTTTGCAGGACCAATCCAACTTTCCTCTGGTAACCGTATCTTACCTGTTTTGATTGAGATGTTGTCACCTAATCATGTTCCAAGAGTTCAAACACATGCTGCTGCTGCCTTAGTTAACTTTTGTGAAGAATCAAAAACATCGATTCTTGAACCATATTTAGATGATCTGTTGAGTAATCTACTCAATCTTCTTAAATCTTCTCCTAAATTGTATGTTCAAGAACAAGTAATCACCACAATTGCTGTGATTGCAGATGCTGCCGAGAACAAATTCATCAAATATTATGACACTTTAATGCCTCTGCTTTTATCTGTCATGAAAAATAATGACCAAAGCAATAGAATATTGATTGCCAAATCCATTGAATGTGCGACATTGATTGCCTTAGCTGTTGGTCAACAAAAGTTTAGTGAAAATGCTTCTGAAATTTTAGCATTGTTCACCAATTTACAACACAGTATTCAAGATGATGACGACCCTGTCAAATCTTACTTAGAAAAGGGCTGGAGTAGAATTTGTAAAATTATTGGAAAAGCATTTGTTCCATTTTTACCAGGTGTTCTGCCACCTTTATTTGAACAAGCTAAGGCCACTCAAGATATCTCGATTGTTGAGGACGATCGCCTGGAAGAAATCAATCAGAATGAAGACTACGAAGTCATTCAGTTATCTGGTAAACACATAGCAGTCCATACTTCAGCTCTGGACGATAAAGCATCTGCCATTGAAATTTTGAAACTTTATGCTGAAGTTTTACAAGAATCGTTCTATCCTTATGTTGCGGAAATTGCCAATGAGATTGTTATACCCGGTCTAGACTTCTATTTACATGATACTGTTCGTGGTACATGTGCTGTTACTATGCCAGCATTGTTGAAATGCTGTATTAAATACACAGGATCTTCCCAATCAACTGAGTCTTTCACCTTATGGAAGTCAATGGCTAACAAATTGATTCATCAAATTGGCAATGATCCAACAGTGGAATTATACTTTCCATATTACTATGCGCTAACTTCGTGTATGAAGCTAATGGGGCCACAATGCTTAGATGATAATCAATTGGAAGCGCTTTCTAAATCTATCGCATCCAACTTGAACGATGTTGATGAAAGAATACGCTCTCGTGATGATGTTGATGATGATTACAATGAAGAGTTGAATGATTATGAAGATGACTACTCAGACGAAGACTTATTGGGAGAAATTAGTAAAGGTATTAATTCCATCTTTTCAAACTCGGATGCTAGATTTGTTCAACCTATCTACAATATACTCCCTGTTATACATCAATTTATGGAAAGTGATAATCCAATGTTGAAGAAATTTTCCATTTCTGTTGTTTCGGATCTCATTCAATTTGGTGGTCCTGCGGCGGTGGGGTGCACTGAAGTTTTCATGAACTCCATTGGTGGTGCACTATCCTCTTCTGACTCGAAACTGAGAGAAGCTTCAGCACGTTGTGTCGGTGCATGTGCCAAATCTGCAGCAAATGCCCAATATGAACAATTCTGTTTGGCATGCATTCCTATCATCGTTCAAATGACAAATATTCCCGATGCAAGAGCGCCTGACAATATAGGTCCTACTGAATTTATGTGCTCAACCTTGGCATTGATTTTACAATCGTATGGTAACAAGCTACCAAATGCTGATGAACTAATTGCATCGTGGATCAAGATTTTGCCAGTATGTCAAGATGAAGAAGCTGCCGAAATAGCATACCAATTTTTATCTCATTTGATTGAACAGCAACATCCTATTATCCAATCAAACGTTGCTGTGGTATTTGATTCCGTGGTTCAAGCACTTTCTTATGCTTCTATTTCCGGTGACGTTGCTAAAAGAACAGTTAATGCGGTCAAGACATTATTATTGACTCTCCCAGATAGCAAGGCTTTGATTAATGGTTACAGTACTGAAACGAAAACCATTATCCTAAAATGGTTCTCTTGATTATTTGTGTATAAATAAAACTTTTTTAACAAAAGATCTATGTAAATAACCAGCTACTTAATGTAGATATTATAGATGTTATTCAAGAAGGGGGGAAATGGGGAGAGAGGGTATTTAGTTGCTACAAAGAACAGACATAAAATCTTGAACGTTCAACACAACCGTCCCTTTAACTATCTTGGAAGGTTTTAAAGTAGAAGGGTGTGTTTTTAGGAATTTGTTCAGGGATTTAAATGGTCTTGAAACTCCATCATCAAAGAGCTCAACAAATTGACGCAATAGATTACTTGCAATTGAACTATTATATAGTATTTCGGCAATAACATCAAAGTTGCTATTGATGTTGCTAGTTTCCAGATTAGTTGATCTAATTTGTTGATCCAATTCGTTAGAACTTGTGGATGATGAGATAGGAGTTTGAGAATCCGGAGTTCTGACTTGAAAAAGTCTGGAAAGCAATAATGAAGTTGGACCAATCATTTTCAAGTTTTCGTGGTTTAAATCTCTCAACTCTTTGAATAAACTTAGCAAACCAAATTCTTGATAAATGACTAAGAATGTTAATGTAAAGTCGGTTGTAAACTCATTCAGTAACCTTGATATGGAATTATCTAAAGTATACTCTGATAGTTTGTAATTTTTGTAGTTTTCCCCCACTATTAGCAAACTCAAGACGGATATTATTTCTAATTTGATGGATGAGTTCAAGAGTTTATAGCTTGAAGTTTTATTGGATTTAAAACTAGCTATTCTGGTTGATATTTTTTCCTTAAACACGTTCAACTGATGGTCATCTTGCTTAAAATCGTCAGAATCAAAATTGGATACTCTCAACACGTTTGTTGAATTGTTTATATCTTTTAGGTACTTGTAGACTTTTGATTTGATTGACAAAATCAACACCAAACATTCTTCCAGAACTTGCTTGGAATGTGCTTCAATGATTATCGGATGATCATCAACTGATTTAAACAAATTGAAAGGTGAGATCGCAGACCAGTTAGAAGATTGCAAACTAATGTTGTTTTCGAAAGACATGTCAGATCTGTAGACTGGAGGAATGAAATCAAAATCCAAATACTCTTCATAACTTTGTTTAATCATATTAAATGTACCACTGCTGAATTCAACCTTGTTGGTCACAATACATAGCAATGTCTGCAATATATTAATCAAAGAATGAACACTTAATGAACAACCAACGTCAATGAGCAAACTGTTAAAGTTCATGAAATCTGCTTCTGAATTCAAGCTCAAGTCCAAAGTGATAAAAGAAAGCTTCAACGTTGTCAAAAAATCTCGTTCTTTCAAATAGTCTAGCTTGGTGTTTTGATCAATTAATTCAAACATCGGCAATAATGTAGTGATGCTCAGCTCCGTTTCTGTTTTCGACTCATTTATTCCTAAGATTGATTGATAGTTCTCATTGTTGTATTCGATGATTAAACTATGTAAAGATGGTTCTAATGAGGAAAACAAATTGTAGTTGGAAAGATAGTTTTGTGCCACTTTTAAAAGTACAAACAAAGACATTTCTGAATTTGGGGTTGAACTGCACTCCGAAGATTTAACATAATCATCTAGAATCAAAAAGTTGTTCTTATTCAATGTGACGAACAAAGTAAGATAATTCAGGTAATTTCTGTTAATGTTGATTTCTTCCAAAATATTGATAAAATCTACTTTGGATGATTTCATATTTTGAGAGATTTTGATCATTGATTGAATCATGTTTGCAAGGAATGGTTTATGAAAAGAGGAATAGAAGACAATATTAACAAGATGATTTGATTTTGTATCGTGTAGCAAACAAGAGTCTTCTAATAATGATGCCATTCTAAACCTTTGAAAAATACTAAAAATGGAAGGAATAGATGATTTTTCTAGTTTAATTTGATTCAGGCCCATGTTGCAGAATATGTCATTTGCAAATTCGTTATTCTCAAACAAAGCAAACAGAAATGAAAACATATCTTTATTGAAACAATGTAAAATGAGCAACAGAATGAAAGATTTTTCCAATATTTCGGATTTGTTCAATTCAAAGAAAGATACAGTTGAACCACGTTTGATGTATTTGAGAAAAGGGATGATAACATTGCAATTTTTGTTTGATAGCAATGAACCAAAATTTTTGAATGCATAGTTGTTGTGATTGATCGGAAGTTGGAAATGGTACTTGAATGAGTTTACAAAAGATAGGAAAAGAGAATTCAACCTTTTAACTGATTCCAAAGTGAGCGATTCATTTAACAGGGTGTCTATGTGACCCACTATCTTGACAATGGACAGAACTGTCAGTAATTCCAGCTTGTTGTTTTCTGCTATTATTGGATCTTGGTTATTTAACAATGTTTGTATTTCCTTCAAAGATACGTGTGTTTGAAGGGATGCCAATTGGGTTCTTAGAAACGTGTGAAATGGTTCACTGTTGATTCCAGAAGTAAAATCCAATTGTACATCTTGGCTTAAGTTTAGAAGAACCTGATCCATTTTGTTTGTTTGGCAAGTGAAAGGCTCCAGGGATGTTAGCAAGACCAGGTATCATTTTTTTTTTTGCCTTCCGGGTAGTATTTACTCTTTTATAAAATCAAAGCAAACCCGGTGGCTCAGCTTTATCATGTAAAGAATCACATCAATTGCTTCTTTAGGAACAAATTACCAAAAATACATTAATTCCCAATTAGGATAAAATCACAAAAATAAAAATCATGCCAAATCGGAAGAAAAAAATGCACAAAATAAAAAATAGCCTCTTTGGGATTGGGGTCCAGACCACGCTCCAATATTTTTCATCCCGATGGCATGCATAACAGTTTAGAAAGAGATAGATGATAAATGCAGAGGAGAGTAATCGTTTAATCATTTAGCCAATTGTTTCTTTCTGTACGGCATTGAGTCGAACTTTGATTGATTTTAAGTGGATTCTTTTCAGTCGAAAAGCAGAGAATTGACTTGCTTTCATTGCGTGTAAAGAGTTTGATGACAAACAAAATATTCCATCGCATGGGTGGAGAATACTCCGAAATTTCGGGGAGAACTGCATTGCTCGTTATTGACCTACAAAATGACTTTTTACCTCCTCATGGGTCTTTGATGACAAAGGATGGTGATAAGATTATCCAGCCAATTGTGGAATTGTTGAATCGGGACAATTATAATTGGGATGTGATAATAGCAACGAAAGATTGGCATCCGGGTGATCATGTTTCTTTTGCTTTAGCACATGCCCTAGAGCCTTACTCTGAGTTAATGATTGAATCTCCAAACCCCAAATTGAGTGAAAAAAAGGAGTTGTTGCACACGCTATGGCCAGTCCATTGCGTTCAAGGGCTCAAGGGCTCCGAATTTCCGGAGCCATTCGATATGGCCATGCAAAAAGTATCCACCGAAGATGTCAATGATGACGTGCGTGTGGTTTTGAAGGGTTATCTTTCTGACAGAGAGTATTATTCTTGCTTTCAAGATGTTTGGGGGCTTCATAAAACAGAATGTGCAAAATATTTGAAAGACAAAAACATTGAAAATGTCGTTGTTGTTGGAATTGCTTATGATTTTTGCGTTTATTATTCGTCTCTTGATTCCGTTGAGAACGGATTCAAAACGTTTGTAATCGAAGATTTGACCAAGTCTGTATATCCAGAAAACAATGCAAAAACAACGGAAAACTACAAATCTCATGGTGTTCATGTTATTTCTTCCTCAGATTCGGTAATGAATCACTGGAAAAAAACAAAGTGATCAATGAGTATAAGGTTAATGAACAATTGAATATCTTCCTTGATTTTTTTGGCCTTCTATTTCTGTTTTTTACTTTTCATTTTGTTTTGTTTTTGCTTTTTATTGTGTGTTTTTAGTATTACCTTATTTGAAAGCTTCACTTTATCGTTTTCCTCTTATTGTGTACCATAGTCTAAGTTTCATATGTTACTAATTTAATCTTATAATGAAATTTTTGTATTTTTTTAACCCGAATACTTTCAGCAAATTTTTGATTGATTGATTGATTGAGTATTCCTGAATCCATTTTTGTGGTATAACTTTTCTTTTCTGTTTCATGAGACCTAAAATTTGTTCTGTTTCATTGAATCCTCAGATCTTTCACTCTAAGGTGCATTTTCATCAGATATTGATGAGTTTTTTCTTCAGTAGGGACTACCTTTTGTCATGTCAGACTGATCAAGTATGTAAATTGTGTTCAAACTTCACTTGCCATCGAAACCAGAGAAGCAAAGCTACCTGGGAAGCACGACTGCAACAAGACAAGTGGAAAATAGCACCTTTTTGTGTGTCACGTGACATTTTGAATCAACAATTTCCAGTTCAGAAAAATGAAATGATCACTTCACCAAATGAGGAATGGGTACAAATTTTGATTGGACATTCCACCAGTTAGTTGCCCATATATAGCCAGCCACTGCTCCTATCATACAACTAGCATCATGTCTTCAAATTTCGATTTTGGAAAACTTTTCGGAAGAGGCGACCCTTCCAAAAAGACGGATGAGGTTTTAAAATACAATGAGAGAAGATTTTATCAGATGGCAACCTTCTATGGATTCACGCTAGCAACGTACATAGCATCTAAAATAGCTTATCGTGGTGTTATCAAGAGAAGATATAATCCAACATACTACCAACACAACCATGTGCCGCCAAAATTCAACTTTTATAAGGATGCAATGGTGGCAGTGACGCACGCAACTCTGTTGGCAACAAGTTCCCTCTGTATGATAGGTTCTGGTGCGTTCTGGTATGCAGACATCTCTAATTTGAAAGAGTTCACCTCGAGAATGAAGACTTACTTGGGGGGCTATGAAGCCGAAAAAGAACTCAGAGCCATGCCTGAGGATGAAGAAACTAAACAAATTACGGAGTCTCTCGATAGCATACTAAAGGGTGAATTTATTGGCGAATCCGAAGAAACAAAATAATGAATAGGTATGAATATTTTTCTTGTAATTAGCAATTAGTGTAACAAAGCATTAGATAATGAGATCTCCACTATTGGAATGAGATATGGTGCGGTTGGGTTGTAGATATGCTAATTGTTTTCAGTTTCAAAAACATGTTCAGAGTTTTGCGGCAACCTAATAAACTCTGGAAAGTTGTTTGTGTAATAAGAACAGAAGCATTAAAAAATGCCAATTTTGGTGTCAAAGTTGTAGCATACTGGGACCCAAATTTTCATTTTTCATAAAGCTACCCGAACTTCCACTGGACTTTCCTTAAACACTCATTTTGTAACAAAAACAAACTTGGTTTATCATTTACTTTTGGAGTCTTGGAAAATATGAATTGTTTCCATGATACTTGCATGACTCTTTATACAGTCTCTGGTTTGGTTAGACAGAAGAGAAATCAAATTTCACCTAATGAGTAACATGATTTTTTTTTCTCTTGCCAATGAATGATTTATCACTACTAAAATCAGTCCAAACTCATGCTTGAAAAACTAGTACCTAGTTTTCTTTTTGGTTCTCCACCCTAGACTCCAAATCCATCAACTCAGGTAGCATCATCACACACTCTGCTCTCCCTCGAGCAATTTGGCCTGGAAAATTCAGCACGTGCGAAGAGAGAGAGAAGCAGCACAAATTTATTTCAATAGGTTTCTGCAATATCTTAAAGATCTGCATTCTGAGAAATAATTTCATAGGATGGTTATTTGATATATTTGGAAAAGTTTTTTTTTCATTTTCATTATCAAATACGGTATTTGCATGTCAGAATACGAACCAATTGGACAGGCAGACGATGCCTACTATGTGGAGATAGATGAAGGTTATCTTCTACCGGAAATCTTCAGACAAAATAGCATTGCAAGATATGCACTATTTTCAATTGGAGGGACCCTTCTGGTCTTCTTTTTGTATTTAATGTTTGTCTTTCTCCCAGGATTGGCACCAGAAGGAGTACAAATTTCAGACATTCCAATGGTGAAAGAGTCACCCTATTATTTACATCCAATCATGCCTCCCAAGGGAGATAAACATTCTGACCCTGATGACCCTGTCAAGATTGTTCCYGACTTTCGAAAATCCGGATATGTTTCTCACAAAAATAAAGCTATGAAAGAACACTGGAAAAAGATGGAAAAACATCTCGATATATCGGAAAAAACCAAGAAAAAGAGAATGATAATGATTGGTGATGTCCATGGGTGCTTAAAACAGTTGAAAAAATTCCTAAACTATGTCAAATACGATGGTGGTAAGGAAGATCAAGTTTTACTTTTGGGAGATTTTACTAACAAGGGACCTAATTCCATTGAAATTTTGGACTTTGCAATTGAGAAAAACTTTGACTGTGTTATGGGTAATCATGAAATTGCAATGCTGAAAAGATATTCTCAATTCCACGGTTTATCTGCTCCAAATTTTATAAACAAAGATGAATTTTACAATTCCACTATTTCAATCAAGGAATCATATGATCTGGATGAATTAATGAAACTGGCTAAAAAAATCAAACCGGAACACATCCAATTCCTAAGTAAATGCTCCCCAATTGAGAAAATTGGTCCCGTGCCTCATTATACAAATAAAAAGCAAAGCAAACATGCTGTTCTTCCTGCCGATGGATTTGCAGTGCACGCTGGCTTGATGTGGAATAAAGACATTGACCATCAAGATGTAGAAGAGGTCACCACGATGAGAAATTTGCTTCCGCCTAATTTCGACACACCCACCGATGACAGACATGATAAAGTAAAGGGTGAAAAATCAGTGGCTTGGACTAAAATTTGGAACAACAAGCAGAAAGAAAAGTACACTGCCAATTTAAGTCTGATAAAAGACGATGACTTATTTTTAGGTGAGAAGATATATTACGGTCACGACGCCAAACGTGGTATTGTCACCAAAGAGTACTCGAATGGATTGGATTCTGGCTGTGTTTATGGAAAACAATTGTCTGGGGTTATTGTGTGGTCTCAATTAAGCACTATCGGTGGCATTGAACATATTGTTTATAAACAATCTCATGTAAGTGTGAACTGTTAGATATTTTTCCTTGTAATATTTATTAGTGACGAACAAAACGGTCGATCAAATGTTATTTAAACTAGATACGCAAATGGCGAAGTTGTTTTACTTCTTCCCAGCACCAAAAACGATTTTTAATATAAAAGTTGTATTCCATAGCTTTCTACAATTATTTCTAAATATTAGTGGAAAGCAAGTATGTTTATAATTTATGTGCATGTATGTGTGTGTGTATGCATGTGTATTATCYACAATCAATCTGTCACTACCATTAACTACCACAGACGCATGCATGCATAGCATTTATAGTTGATGAAAGCACAAAGTTTATAAACGAATCTGTATTCTCTCCTCTACATTTTTTTCAAAAGAAAATTTATCATGGCTGTAATTAATATATTATGCAATCAAGCCGGTAGTCATTTTTGTTTTTAGATGTAATCGAATATATATAAATGCTGAAAGCATGTAAATTTAGGTATAAGAAACAACAAAGAACTGAGAAGGGTTGYAGCACGTGCAGGTCCGCGCTAACTCACATCACCAACTTGGAAAATACAAAGAGTGTTTTTTAGTGTTTGCAATTCGAATTGGTGTAAAAGATGAAGGGATATTCTCCAAATCATGGTAGTTATCCTATAAAATTTGGTGATTTGATAGTGGCATCAAAAAACAATGTGTTATGGTGGCAGTTTGAGCAAAAAAAATGATTGCAGCACCCGAATTTCGCATATGGTCTCCCACTACACTACTCAGTCGGGCTCTTAGCGGCTTAACTACAGTTGATCGGACGGGAAACGGTGCTTTCCGCTAGATATGGCCGCAACCAAAATTTTAAATTTCAGCTTTAATATAATTGAGCCTTTTTAACAAAAAATAATTAAACCTAGTTTTAGATACTCAACAACATTCAATACAACAAAATATAAMCATTTTTGAGATTGGTAATTCAAATCTTACAATCATAATCTGTTTTTGGTCCAAAATCTTCTAGAACCAATCGGTTTTATAGTACCTAATTTGATATTGGTRTGTAAGTGAGRAATAAAGTAGTGAGCTATTCCACATCTTATATTCTCAGTATTATATTTAAAACTTTTAATGTAGTACAGTTTACAATAAACACCATGAGTATACAAACAAGAATTGCTAGTATTCAAYAACCACAGTTTTGTTTGATGCTAAAGGWTGTGGAAACGTACTAACTCCCACATTGATTTTACAGGGAAATGACCTCAATTGTTAGATTTTTTCGGTTTTTAGTGTGTTCAAGCTAAATATGTTTGTTTAGTTAAACCCAAAAGCTTTTTCATAATACTTATTTGTCATCAAGTTTTTTACAAATTGTCCGTATATAAATACGCCTRATGGTTATCCAAAATTTTCATKATAGTCCTTGGATGAGCCATTTTCGATGTTTAGATTCAGTTCCTTTTGAAAACCCAAATTTAAATAACAATGTCTTCGTTTGAGTAGCTGTTACCSAGAGTTGCACGCATTGATATACTTCAACAGGTCTATGCTACCCTCTTAGAAAAATACTTGGCCGGCRTGTATGAAAATCGCGGGCTAAATCTCTATWAGTACCTACGGCAGTTAGGGGAGGTCAAATAGAAGGCAGGATCACGGCGTAATGTGCCTTATGSTATGCAGAAGGTTATCGATGACCACCGTTTTACGACGTAGAGTTTCAACTTTGGTATGTCCAGGACAAGGAAATGTATCTGATAACTTGTTCAAATTGATACACCAACAAGTSTCTCAAAATAATAGTTTGGTGATGAAGGAAATCGAAAAACTCCAAAATATTCTTCCCATTGATGTTTGTAAGTATATGMTACCCCWTGAGTTTCCGAATCAGAAACAAAAACGTAGGGAACTAGCYCAAACTTCATTTGTTCAACCTACCGTTTTGTTGGCTACTTATCTCAATTTTTTAATTTGTAGAGATAAATTCAATTTGCAGATGAAAAATTTTGACTTCATGTTGGGACATTCTCTAGGAGAATTGAGCACATTAGTACTACAAGACTTGATAGACATAGAAGATGGGCTCAAGATTTCATACACAAGRGGAAAACTTATGGAAGAAGCGCTGATCAAAAATAGCAGTGGCACTTCATGGGGTATGGTGGCTCTCATGTTCCGAGATTGTGATTTTCATAGCATACTACACGTATGTGAAGAAATAGGACTCAATGTGGCATTAATCAACGGATTTGATCAAATTGTCGTRTCTGGAACAGAAAATGATTTGAGCTCAAAGCTGAAAGAACTAGATATTATTGAAGCAAAAATGAARCACCTGAAGRTATGGAAAAGCAGAATTAAAAAGGTRAGCTTACATACAAAAATTCCGTCTCATCACCCAGTGTTTGAAGAGATGAGACAAGAATTGAAAGATTTGATACATTTGAAAGCCCCAAATCTCCGAGTACCAGTTGTATGCAATGCCAAYGGACTGATAGTTGCATCCGATGCTAATGCCGTGGTTGATAATTTTATCAAAGTGACATCGGAAACTGTCAGATTTCATGAGTGTTTGAAAACCATAAGAGAACAAGTAAGTGAGCCGGGAGAGACATGCACCTTTTACAATCTCAGTGACGTGACTTATGGATTGACCAACAGGTTTTTTAAAAATGACAGACATTGCAAGAGTTACGATCTGATTGACGAATATTCTGATTGACGAATATTCTGTTTGATAACAAACTCTTTTCTACACACACACACACACACACACACACACACACACACACACACAGGCCTGTATATAAATAGATATTAAACCCACACACATGTTGGTGTGCATATATATATATTTTTACAAATGAACACATTAATAGATCACCTAACAGGAATGAAGTTTCCCACAATGCAACTAGGTATATTATATCTATCACGTCTTATTGTGAAACTGAAACAGCAGTTTTTTTTCTTTCTACCATCTTTTGTACGTAAGTTACAACTTGTCAGCACCGCCTTTTGAGTTTTATCAAAAGCAATGGATCCATATTTTTCCCAAAAATTCACACTGGACTCYTCTGTCATTAGTTCGTATATGGTCAATTTACCATTCTTCAAGTCTTCTATCGAAACATCCACTAGAGAGGCAAATTCCTTGTTTCCTCTGTAAATCTCACCAGTTCTACGCCACAGACAGGCCGGAATAGCCATGGAAGTAAATACTCTATCATAATCCAGCAACATTCTTTCAAAGCTCTCTTCAACCAAGATCAAGTCTATATCCTTCAARGTTTTAGCTATAGCTCTGAAACCAGGTCTAAATCGGGAAAGAGGCTTCAAGATTCTGGCCCGGCTACTTGAAGCCATATACTTGTCCATATATGCTTGCAAGCGTTGATATCCCTTAGCATAATTATACGGTTTCAATAACCCAGCYTCAAGTTTTGCATTAATGACCTGCTTCAACCGTTCTTCTGGCGAAATTTCTGTTGTAGGATCTGCTGCAGTCAAAAAGAATTTATCACGAGCTGCCTCTGAAATATGTGGAGTGGATTGATTATGCAAATTTGCTTTAGTCAGTACAGGGGACACGGGAGTCTGAATTGGTGCCTGAKTRTGGTGAGCCTTAGRCTTAAACARGGAAGACTGACTTCCATTATTAGTTTGGTCCAAATACGTGGAATCAATGATATTGTTGTTGAGCTGATTTGGGGTTTGCACTGTTCGTTGCTCGTAACCCACAGCAGGACCCGATGATTGATATTGACCAAACTTATACTGAGGATCRGCTTTCAAGCCCGGTTCCCCCATAGGGTTTCCATAGTCAGATATACTATGCTGATTATTATTAAGCTGCAACGGCAACTGGTTAAGTTGTGAATTTGAGGCATTGAGGGAAGTGAAATAATTGGTAGCTTCGAGTTTCTGCAACATTGGATCTATCGACGAGTTGATGGATTCCATCATGTCATTATCATCTATCATAGACAGAAATTCCGTCAAAGAATTGAATTCCGACCCTGCATGTTCAGAATAAAAGAAAGGTTGCTGATTCAATGCTGCTGAGTTKATGGTTTGATTTTTTCCACTAGTTGCCATCTTCTGCACAGGTTCAGCGGGTGGCAACATCGAGTTTTCAATACTTTTATTCAACAAAACCATTTTTTCATCTGGAATAAGGTCATTAATTAATCCCAAAGGCGAAGCCACGGGTGGTTGATTTCTTTGCACTGCAACTCGACTGGTTTCGTCGTGACAAAGATGTCCAATATCTCGTTTCACACATCTTCTACAGGGTCTGCTGTCATCACACGTCATATGCGACCTTCTACAATAAACACACGCCATTGTAGATTTCCTCCTCTTTGTTTTCTTTTCATGTTCCTTGATGTCATCCTCTGAAGTGTGAACCCCTATGTTRYTCTCCARGTTCTCRTTTCCAATCTCYTCTTTATTGACTGCACTATCCACCTTTTCATTGATATTYGGTAGAGCCACATTGYTAGTGGAAACATCATCAACAATATCCATTTGTGTGACGCTTTTAGACGSTAAATCATTCATATCTGTTCATCCATACAAAGAGTTCCCCGGATTCTTAAACAAGTACCAGCATACCGTCATCGAGTAAAATTTATTCCAAATCGCATGCATGCTCGCTGCCGTGGGGAGCATCGTAACCTTCTACAACATATTCGGAAATTAAATAGTAAAATAGAGATTTTTACAGAATATATATAGATACAAGTAATGATTTTGTGGTAGTTGTATTGTTTTTGCTCATTTATTTTTCAGATATGATAGTTTCCAAACATGCGTACAAATTAAAGAATGAGATGAGGTGGCAATTACCACTTTTCCGGCATACGACTGTAGAGTATGAGATTTTCATTGCAGTGCTTACATATATATATAAAACTATAGATACTAGGGTTTATCTGTGTTCTTTTAAAGTGTTTAACAATCAGAGGCTAAAACATTACTCGATATAAAAAAAAGAGCAGATAAATCAAAAATGTGACGTGTAATAAACATATGTAGGTGACGTTTAATAGCTGCTATGTTATAGGTATCAATGAATCRATCCACCACGCCTTTCATTGCGTTGGCAAGTGTTTCTTTCACAAACAGTTTGTTTAAAATTGTCATTGACACATAATGGGAAGTACACTACAAAATCAATACTCAACACAGAATGTACMTACCGACAGTTTTAAGACACATATTAAACGACATAGCATAGTGCCTATTAAGAGAATGCGAAAGGTRGGTAAACAAGCTAGAAAAGTTAGTTTGCAAAAACGTTACAAATTCAGAAAGTCCAAAACAAATAGAGTGGATAATGCATTTTTGAACCAAGTATTAATGCAACAGCTACAAATTAAAGCGTTTGAGGAATATCAGAAGCAAGAGCAAATCCAAATATTAGAAAAAAAACGCAACAGACAACGGAAACAGACCTTGCTTTGGTATGCTTTAGCAGGTGCAGCGTCTTCATTGTTATGGAAAACCTTGTTCTAGTCTTGATACCTGATCCTTTTACTGTACCAGTTTGTTTAGTTTTATATAAGTTTGAGTCTTTTTCAAAATCTTACGTTCTAATCCACTATTTGTGGTTTGTTTAATGCAAAAAAGAACATTGTGTGTTACTCTAAACAAGTAAAATTAGTGTTACTTAAATCACTGAATTTAATGACGCACCCCTCAAAATCACTGGGATCTTACTCTCACCCTACATTTCACATATCCTACAAGTATTATTACAATGTTTTGTAGATAGTAATACTCCTCTCCCTTTCTCTGTAGCAGAAAACCAAAAAGTGACTTCATAGGTCGCTTTATAAATTAAGGCAGTTTTTTGTAGCATAAATTTTTAAAGCAAAATATGCACACTGAAAAATAAAATTTCAGGATATAAAATAACTTCCCACAGTTAGTATTGGACAAGTCACGACTCAAATGCAGAGATGGGAGGATATTTCCAATAAATATCACTATGTTTAGTCGTTACAGATACCCGTCTGTTCGTCACATGGGGATGTGCCTATTAAACAGACTTCCACTCTTGTATAAAAAGAGGTTGAACAAGGTGATAATGTAACTTCGCATGACGTCGTTGTTTATCTATATAAAATAAAAACACCAAATAAGCCATCGGGCGGCTCGTCTCCTTACGGCGCCGCTTCGCTATATGCCGACAGATAACGGCACTGGTGAGTAAACCCGATTTGCTAGTAATCGGAGTTATTGCTCAGTGCGGAAATGTAAAAAATTATTTCCACCGGGTTTAATTACAGAAAAAGATAACTCGTAATGGTATTTATACCAGACCTATTCCCTGTTTCTTWKTCCTTAGTGATATGATTCTTACACCATTTTTTGGATAAAATGGCGTACTCGGATTTGTTTTCAACCAAAAGGGCTAGGTCTAAGTCATATTTGAAGGAAGACATAGAGAAAAGAAACGCACAGGATGATCGGATTCATCCTCAGAGGCGGCTGTTGACGCCATTTTTGATAGACAAAACTGTTCCACCAATTCCAACAGAGGAAGAAAGAATCGAGTTTCCATTCAGACAGACGAACMTTTTTAGTGAAATGTTTTTCACGTGGTGTTCGCCGTTGTTGCATGTCGGGTATAGGAGAACGGCTCAACCCGAGGACCTTTATAAAATTTCACAGGGATCCATGTATGATGTGGARGCCAAAACAGCAAAATTCATGAAGAACTTCAACCACCTGAAAGAGAAGTCAGAAACCAAATATATGAAAAAACACAAAATCGAAGATACAGCAGAAAATAGGGCCAAYCTAGCAAACGACCACGATTTCAAATATCCAGAAACCATGGTGTTGTTGGCACTGTACAAAACCTTTTTTATAGATTACACCGCGGCAGTAAGCTGTAAAGCACTAGGAGATACTGCAGCAGCTTTGAATACCATTTTAATTAAAGCTTTGATTCGATACGTGTACAAAAAATCAAAGGGTGAACATGTTGGAAACGAAGGTTACGGATACGCAATTGGGATTTCGATGATTGTCTTTGTTGTTGGTACTTTATACGCCAGAAATTTTAATGACGCCTCTTTTTGTGGTGCTGAAATCAAAGGTGTTTTGACAAAAGTTTTGCTAGACAAATCCTTCACTTTGAGCAGAGAGTCCAAAGTGAAGTTTCCTGCTTCAACCGTGACGGCTTATTTAGGTAATGATTTATCTAAAATTGACTTAGCAACTAATTTCTTTCCGTTTTTGGTTTGCTTACCTATTGGGTTGAGTATTACTATTGCACTTTTAGCTGTGAATTTAGGAGGTGCTTCTCTTTCTGGTGTTCTATGGTTCATATTGATCACATTTTGCATTGTCATGTCAACGAGAATTTTGATGAAATGGAGAAAATCTGTGAATGTAGAAACYGATGCTAGAGTGAAATACATCAAAGAGGTTTTATCTAACATCAAAATGATTAAGTATTATGCCTGGGAGAAGCCTTTTTTGAGAATGATTACCAATCTTAGAAATAAAGAAATGAAAATCATGTTGAAAGTGCAATTTTTAAGGAACATGATTACGGGTATTGCTGTTTCATTGCCAGCTGTCTCAGCTATGATTGGGTTCTTGGCGATGTATGGACAAAACCATGGTTTGAAAAACGCTTCCACTTTATTTTCTTCCGTAACCCTATTCAATATCTTGACCATCCATGTTGCAATGTTACCAACCGCTTTAACTTCTTCAACCGATGCTTATGTTGCGTTTGTAAGAGTTCAAGAGTTCTTGCTAGCACAAGAGGCAAAACCGGACTCACAGTATCATAAGGATTCTTTTATTTCTTCCAAGGATGCCATCGAGATCAAACGAGGGGCATTCAACTGGTCATCGGAAGTGGAAAACAAATCGTTTGAAACAAAATCATCATCWTCTTCCTCAGCTGAGAAGTCTGAACTCGAATCAATGGGTTTATTTGATTTAAGAGACATTGATATTAACATCAAACATGGGGAGTTCATTGTCATTACAGGTTCCATTGGATCAGGTAAATCTTCCCTTTTGAATGCCATAAATGGTACAATGTGCAGAAATGAAGGTGAAATCCATATATTTGGTGATATAGTGTTTTGTTCGTATCCGTGGATCCAAAACACAACAGTTAGAGAGAACATTTTGTTTGGACTGAATTACAATAAAATGGTGTATCAGAAGGTTGTDGAGAGCTGTTCATTRCAGAGTGATTTTGACATTCTACCCGCAGGTGACATGACGGAGATTGGTGAGCGTGGTGTCAATTTGAGTGGTGGCCAAAAGGCCCGTATCAATCTGGCCCGTGCGGTATACCGTGCRTACACAATGGAGCAGTACAACATCATCATGTTTGACGACGTGTTGTCAGCTGTGGACGCAAAAGTTGGTAAACACATCATGCGGGAGTGTATATTGGGGTTGATGGGTGAGAAGACGAGAATTCTTGCTACCCACCAGCTATCGTTGATTGGCGAGGCCGACCGTATCATTTACATGAATGGAGATGGTACAATTGATATAGGTACAAATGAAGAGTTRCTGGGCCGCAATGAAGGATTCAAACATTTGATGGATTTCCAGATGGATTTAGAAGAAGAGAAGAAAGAGGAAGATGAAGACGAAGCAGATGACGATGTCAAAAATCAAGAAGTGGAATTAATCAGAAAACAAACAACAATAATTGATACCACAAAGGGTAAACTCATTGAAAAAGAAGCTGTAAAATCAAATGGTATACCAATGGAAACGATAATCACATATCTCAAAAGTGGATCAGGGGTGCTAGGTATAAAATTTATTTTACCAAACTTACTTCTTGCAATTGCGTGCACCTCATTTTGTATGTTGTTTGAGAATATTTGGTTGTCCTTTTGGTCGAACAATAACTTTCCGTCAAAAGCAAATAAGTTTTACATAGGTATCTACGTTTTGATCACTATCATGTTTGTTATATGTGCTATTTGGCAATTCTGCACTATTATTTTTATCACCAATAGATCTTCAAACTCTTTGAACATTAAAGCACTGAATATGATTATGCGTGCGCCAATGGCATTTTTTGATACAACTCCAATGGGAAGAATTATCAACAGATTCACCAAAGATACCGATGTTCTTGATAATGAAATTGCAGAACAGGCAAGATTATGTTGTTTTGGTTTGGGGAACATGTGTGGTATCTTAATTATGTGTGTTATATTTTTACCGTGGTTTGCCATCGCTGTTCCAATTTTAGCGGCTTATGTGGTTTTAATCTTTAATTACTACCAATCAACAGCTAGAGAAGTCAAGAGAATGGARGGAGTGAGTAGATCTTTAGTTTTTTCAAGTTTTGATGAATCCTTACAAGGGATGGATACCATTCAGCTTTACGCTTCTGATCAGCGTTTCATGCAAAAAAACACCATTTTAATCAACAAAATGAACGAGTCATATCTTTATACTATCTCAGCTCAACGTTGGTTGGCGATGAAATTACACGGATGTTCTGCCTCTGTCAATCTTATAATTTCTATGTTAGCGGCCTCAAGGGCTTATCCAATTTCTGCTGCATCATCCGGTTTATTAATTTCATATGTTGTTCAATTGAGTATGCAATTAATCTCATTTTCCAGATCCTTAGGACAGATAGAGCAGCAGCTATCATCAGTTGAACGGGTTTGTGAATATGCTACGGAGTTGCCACAGGAAGCAGCGTATCACGACGACTCAAAGGTGCCAGCAAACTGGCCYTCACAGGGGGCTATTGAGTTCCGTGACGTTTCTTTGAGATACCGACCAGAGCTGCCGTTTGTTTTGAAAAACATGACGCTGGACATCAAAGCTGGAGAGAAGATTGGTATTTGTGGTAGAACGGGTGCAGGTAAGTCGACAATAATGACGGCGTTGTATCGGTTGAGTGAACCCGAAGGTGGTGAGATATTGATTGATGGAGTGAATGTCCAGGAAATTGGGTTGTTTGAGTTGAGATCGAAYCTTGCTATCATTCCACAGGATCCTATTTTGTTCAGAGGAAGCATCCGCCGAAACCTGGACCCTTTCGAGGAACTTGACGACAGTGTGATCCAGAATGCCATCAATTTATCGTGCGGTGTRGAGAATAACGAGAAGTTTGGACTGGACGTGTTTGTGGAGGATGGTGGAGCCAACTTCTCCCTTGGTGAACGACAGGTGATTGCGTTATGCAGAGCACTGCTCCGGGAGTCGAAGATACTGATTTTGGACGAAGCTACATCGAGCGTGGATTACGAAACCGATGCCCGCATCCAGAACACCATTGCCTCCGGATTCCAGGGATGCACAATCCTGTGTATTGCCCACAGATTGAGGACCATTTTGAGCTACGATAGAATCCTGGTGATGGACAAGGGTGAAGGAGTGGAATTCGACACGCCCAGAAAGTTATGGGAGCAAGGCGGCATTTTCCGGAGCATGTGTGACAAAAGTGGTAT
>BCGC01000004.1:657609-759260 GCA_001599115.1 Pichia sorboxylosa | reverse complement strand
CTGGTGATGGACAAGGGTGAAGGAGTGGAATTCGACACGCCCAGAAAGTTATGGGAGCAAGGCGGCATTTTCCGGAGCATGTGTGACAAAAGTGGTATCGAGGAGTCCGAGCTACCAAGTAGTGAATGAATAAAGCGATATAGTATACTGTATACAAAACTAAGAGTTAATAACTTGACGTGCTATCAAACCAACAGCCATCTTTTGGCTCTTTCGTAGACATAGAAGGAACATGCAAACATTGGTATGACTTTGATGAACCCTATACCCAAACCGACATAAAATCCTCTGAATCCCTTCTCCATGAAAATTTGTTTTGCTGTTTGGGTGATTGATTTGAATTCTCCTTGGGCGTTGGTCAATGCACCGACTTGCATTCTACGCCGAATCACTTCGAACGGATAAGAGGAAGATTGTGCCAAAAGACCAGCAAACCCACCTGCAAACAATTGTGCCCATGCGGTCAGAGGAGGTCTGTTTCTGCCTGTATCTGTGTTCATGTTGGACATTTTGTTGGAGCCTGTGGTCGAGCTGATCATCTGCACAGTGTACGGAGCCAAGGGTCGAGAGCGCAAGATGTCATGCAGCAGGTCGTGTGTATAGAAAGAGACCCCTGCGTATGGGACCATTCCCAATATAGTTGGTACGAAACCTCTATAAAAGTTTGATATCCAGTGTAAATTGAGTCGTCTAGTCAGATAACCTCCTGTATTAGTTTGGCGGGACACCGAAGGAGACTCTGAATATATTCGTTTCAAGGTCTTCCACAATTTTCTAGAAGTTGGAGTTGTGTCGTAGGCAAGACGGACTCTGACCAGGTCAAGAGGATAAGTGAAAGCCACCGATACAACGCCTGCAGCGGAGCCAGCAAGAAGTCTGCGGGGTCCCGTTTCGTAGGTTTTGTCTGGTATAATGAAGGATCTGAACTGTTCATATGACACGAACTTGATGGCTGCGTAGGGGAAGATTCTCAGCAACGTGGCTGAATGTCCCTGAAACAATCCCCTGACACCGTTGGTGGTATATATCTGGTTGATGGCATTGAACATACCTTGGAAGCTTCCTATATGCTGTCTGAAATGGACGTTGTTAGTCTGGAAGAGTATTTTCACTCTGTCGAGCGGTGCAATTAGCGTTTTTGCTGAAATCCCAGCCAGGCCGCCTGCCAATCCTGTCCGTAGCACATAAGACACCGAATGAGAGTCGGGAATACGCACATCCTGCATATGGCGTGCGTGTGTGGGGGTGTGGTTGAGTGCGGGTCTTTTTGCACCTCAGGTGTCTGGAGAAGTGTCTGAAAAATACAATAGTTGTTGAGGCAGGAGAAAACGATATGAAAAACGACCGCCAGTCCGCGCTGCCCGCGCTGCAGGGCCCAGTGAGAAATTGTTGCTGACGCGGCCGGCGCACTGGCTAAAGCGGAAGGGACGAGGGSGGGAGGTTGGCAAAAATTGGGATGGAGACGGGGGAGAAATGCGCGGCGGGGGTAACGCATGGAAGCAAAGTGGTAGCCATTGGGGGGTTTTCTATTGACTGAAGTGGTGTAGCAGGGATAGTAAAGGTGTGAAAAATGAAGGACTGACTGAGTTTGGAGGGGTTTTTTTTTGTGATATCTGCAATGAAGTATTTAGAAAAGTCGGCAAACAAGCAAAAAAGAAAAAATCGTAGCAAATTGCACCATTTCAAAGGGAGTGAAGTGAGTTCAGTCTAAAGAAAAGTACTCTTTGTAGCGACACTAGTTACCAATCTTAGGTTATAGCTGATTAAAGCAGTGCGTTTATCTGGAGGTGTTTTTCAACCTTATGGGAGCTTTTCTTTTCACTGTATATATTGATTCTCGAAAGTGGACTATTTTCTTCACTGGCAAAAATATTGACAAACACGTAAAATCCGGAGCAGAAACATAGATCATGCAAGCTACAAAAAAGACCAGCAAAAAATCTAAAACAAAAGGCTGGGTATATAGGAAAAGCATTTTGTTCTACAACTGCAGACGGGGAACTTCCAATGCAAACACTACGATTGATCAATTGGAAACTACAACATCAATTTGCTATCGGGTGCATCAATCATTCTGCCGAGCCCCCTTTTTCGCGGCTCGGCCGCTTGCACAACTCACGTGTCCTGAAAAACAGCGTCGCATTTGTACAAGCCAAACATCTGCTTTCTTATCGCTTGTGTGCAAATCTTTCATTGCTATCCCAGCATCCTTCTGCGAATCCAATTCCTTACAAAGCGAAAGTATACAAAGTGTACGATGCAAACAAATCTGCCACGAACATGTAGCGTGGCGTAGCGGTCCATCATTTGGTATTTGTGAGCCAGAAGCGGACCAGCGAATCGAGTCGCGAGTCCGCTGGAGGAGTGGCGTCGTGGGGCGAGCTGGGAACGCCCAGCATCTGCCGCACCATGGAGTCTGCCCATTGTTGCGCGGCGGGATCGGCGGCGTGGGCCGCCATGGCGGCCCGCACGCCAGCAATGTCGCCGGCAACGTCGCCAGTGACAATTGTTGAGGGGCCGGAGAAGCGATCAATGGGCCATGTGCCTTCATTGATGGCCATATCCGAAGTCGTTGGGAACGCCTCTTTTCGAAACGTCTCTGCGGCATGGTGCATTCCTCGGTCGGATAAATGCTGAAGCACCCGTTCCTTGACGGCATTCTGTAGATCAAAGTAGGTTTCCGGAAAGCTGTGTACGTCGGGCAGCATGGTCAGTTGTTCTTCATGCGTTCGTTCTCCGGTTTCCAAGTACCTTCGAAGAAGTGTTTAACACACGCTTGCGGATGGTCGGCGCCGCGAGAACCCATCTGGCCCACGCCGGGCGAGAACCCCGTGATGGGAAGCACCACGGCGTCCGCCAGGGGAAGGGGCAGCGGCGCGGTGAGGTGGGTAAAGGTTTTCCAAGAGAGCGCCATGTGCGTAGCAACTAGAGGCATGCCTTGGTCATTGAGCTCCTGGGCCTTGAGGCCCCTGGACGTCCAGTACGGCGTTCCCACGCCGTATCCGTCACCGTAGGATGCATCTTGCACGTGGTTAATGTAATCAAAAAAGGTGTCAGTGTACATTCCCGGACCGGTCCATTGCATGACATCTGCTCCCTGGTCTTTACCTTCGACGCTGCGCAGAAAGCCCGCCTGCTGCTTGCGGAAGGTTTCTTCCACAATCCGGCTGATCAGCTCCCGTAGAAAAGGATGGCCTTGTTTGCCCATGACCGTCCATTGCACGAACTGGATGCGTCGAGCGTACCATTGGGCCCAATCGTCTCTGTCCGGATCGGCCTCAATGCCCAGCACCATTCCGGGGTCGCTATCGCCATCGCCCAGCTGCCACTCCTCAATTGGTTTCAAGCAGTACGTGTCCATGTCACTGTAAACACCGCCTCTAGCAAAAATGACTAGGTAACGGAAGAAATCCGCCTTGAGAATGAACCGGGGCATCAGAGACCACGCTTCCACAATCTCAGGCACATTGCAAAACTCGTTGCTGACCCACTCGTCAATCACTTGGTCTTCTATTAGAGAATATCGCCATTGCGGGTTCTTCAAGCTCCACGATTGCTGGTTCGACTTGAATTGGCGTGGGAAATCTGGGCTTTGGGGTGAACATTTCCAAGTCTGAAATATGTTGCGTGGTATGCTGCTAGACGCATCATACGGAAAATAATACCCCAGTTTGTCTCGCACACTCTCTCCTTTCACCCCATTGCCGCCACCTCTTCTATCTCCAACCATATTCACCCCTGTTTGCTTCGCAAATTGTTTAGAACTTGTCCCACGATTCATCAACACAAATAGCATCACGACGAAAAGAAAACCTGTCACCAACCGTCTTTTATTCGTCCTCCTATACATGCGACGTGCTTTCAGCACAAAACTTCCCTCATCTGGGATCTTGTCGTAATCCATAGTGGCTACAGAGAGAAGAAGAAAAAAAAACCGGACCAACACCACAAAGAACAAGCCATCACCAACTTTCCAAAAAAAAGCTTCTCTTTAACCGGCATTGGCGCTACTCCAAACGGATAAATTTCACATCTATTTTTACTTCACGACACGACACGACACGACACGACCCGGTACAACCCGACACGCCATTCCACGCGTTTTAGCACAAAAGCTTAGATCTAGACTGGACCTTTTACCGAAATACACTAATAATACACAATCAAACTCTGGACCCACCCACAACTCTGAGGGTTTCTCTCTTTCTACGTCTGAGATTTCTCTCCTTTTCGGTCTCTCTCTTGTCGATTTCCCACTCACTGAGCTGCTCCACCTTGGGGCTGAACTCCTCGCCGAATTTGCGTAAATCGTAACGGATACCCTGCACAAAACCATTAAGTCTGGCATTGTTGTTGACGAGGTTGAAAAATGGCAAGGCGTCTATGGTTTGTGCCAGCTGCTGGGGGTTCTCAAGCAGCTCTTTTTTGAACTTGAAGATTTCTTCGTAGACAGCACACGCAATGACGGTTTCAAACTCGAGTTTCAGCCCCAGATCCTTGACGATATCCTTGGCGTACATTTCCGGAGTCATGCTATCATCCAGCAAGTTCCATTCGATTTTGTCGGTGAAATAATCTTCCCCAATACTGGCGGATATGTCCAAAATGGCATGGAATTCTCCATTTTCATTGGCTAGAAATTGGTCAATAATGGTATTGTTCGGATTGCTTTGCATCTCTTCATACACTTGTATCTGTTCTTTGAATTGACTCAATATCAACGCCTCGGTATTTCGATTGAGATCCATTTCCTGCGAGAAAATCGCCACATACGTTTCCGGCGTTATATCCGACTCATTCATATTCCACAGAAAACAGTCGTTAATTACTGCACCAGAGGTGTTGACTTTGATGTGCACTGGTACCATCACCACCGGCTTATTGATTGTTTCGTCGCTGCATGGCTTCAACAGATCCTTATTCAATGCGGTTGGAGCATCTTTCAGTCCAAAGTTCGACGTCACCTTGTTGCTGTTCTCCGTGCTCACCCTGTAATAGTCGATCTCGTCGTCCTCGTAGTCTTCATCGTCATCCTCGGCCTTTCTTCTGATGGTGAATTCTTCGGTTTTGACGCCATTGTTGTTGTTTTTACTCGCCGCCACGTTATCCTCAAAATCAAACTCGTCGCCGTAGTTATCTTCAGAATAATTCACTCTCGACGCTGCCTGTCTTTTGGTCAGTCTAGACACCTGCAAATTCGAAAACAGTCCATTGCTGTTGGTACTTAATCTATGCACCAGGCCTGTAGATAATGCTTGCGGGAATAATGGTTTCGACATCTTCTTTGGTTTACTGAAATACTCCGTCTATTAATCTACCGCAACAGCAACTCTTTCCAAACAAAAACCCCTGGTATTCGCCAAGACAGAGCAGCCGATGCAGCAATGTATACAAGTTTCAATGGATAAACACCCTCCTAGCAGGCTCGACATTCAAATTTCTAGAAACCCGCAACAGCGAGCAAACCCTTGCACCGATTTCACAGCGCAGCGCGCGCGCTGCCGTGAAAGTTTTTCACACGACCACGTTGACAAAACCAACATAAAAGGTATTTAAACTGGACCTTTTTCTTTTCCTCTGACCAGCCACAATGTCTTACACTACTGAAACCATCGCCAAGCTCGAAGCTGTTCTTAAGAACCAATCTTACGTTGACGGGTATGTATTAGAGAAAAAATAGGGAAGAAGGAACAGAGAGAGGGATTGGGAAATGGCACGCACGGGATTTGTTTTCTAAATGATGACTACATTCTTTGGTCCATGTTTATGAGGCAGACTCAAGACCTGCTGCAGGAGTATTAAAAGAAGGCTGTTGACGCAGCCGTTTCTGAATGGAAAACAACCCAGGCGTGGAAATTTCGAATCCATCTCTATTTTTTTTTGCTATTGCGTTGATACTAACATTTACATTACCCACTATTCGTTTTGGGGAATTTTATTTTTGACTAATACAGTACCTCTGCTACTCAAGCCGACGTCGAAGCCTACAAAGCTTTCCAAACCGCCTTCCCATCCTTCTCCAGATGGTTTAACCACATTGCTTCTTTCTCTGCTGAATTTGAAGCTCTTCCAGCTGCCACCTCCGCTCCAGCTGCTGCTGCTGAAGAAGAAGATGACGACGATGATGTCGATCTTTTCGGTTCCGATGAAGAAGACGATGAAGCCGCTGAAAAGTTAAAGGCTGAAAGAGTTGCTGCTTACAACGCCAAGAAGGCCGCCAAGGGTCCAAAGGCTGCTGCCAAGTCCATTGTCACCATCGATGTCAAGCCATGGGATGACGAAACCGACTTAGACGCTATGTTGAACCACGTCAAGTCCGTTGAAATGGAAGGTTTAGTTTGGGGTGCTTCCCAATTCATCCCAGTTGGTTTCGGTATCAAGAAGCTTCAAATCAACTGTGTCGTTGAAGATGACAAGGTCTCCCTTGAAGATTTGCAAAACGCCATCGAAGAAGGTGAAGACTGGGTCCAATCTTCTGATATCGCTGCTATGCAAAAATTATAAGCTGACTGTCTAGTTCGTTATAGTTCTTAATTTATAGTAATGTCACCCTGTTGATCTCTCTGTCGCTGCCTGCCTGCCCGCTGCCTGCCCGCTGTTGCTACTTTTACTTCTTTAGGTAATTTGTTTCTTTGGCGCGTTGAACAGCATATTTTCACAGATAGTGTTTTTCACCATGCGCCAGAACTGATAAGATTATATATATTGATATTTTTTCATTCTGGTTGTGTTTTGAGACCTTTTTTATAGTTTTTGTTTCAAGGCCATGGCCAAAATTTCAAGATCCAGAGGCGGGTGTTTGACTTGTAAAAAGCGTCGCAGAAAATGTGATGAAACCAAACCCTTTTGTGTTAATTGTATAAATACGAATAGACAGTGTGAAGGATATAAAATCAAACTTGTGTTTGATGTAGACGATTCAAGAAATGAACAGATGAAATCAAGCATGCATGTTTTCAAAGGTAGACCCACATTAAACAAAACTGAGGAACCCGCTAATATGAGTCTGCAAAGTCCACATGTGTCCGGTACTAAAATCAAACAAGACCAGCAATCACACAAAATGTTTACGCTACAGAATGAAAATATACCTCTTATGAACCAAATGGAACCATCGCCATCGGGAAAAACTACAATTTCGACGGCATCTTCTGATGTGGATCTGAATTTGGATTTCTCTGATCCTCAGCAATTCGAAATAGCTTTCCTGTCTGGCTTGGATTATATTCTTGATAATTACGACAACGAATTGCTTAACAACTTGGATTTCTCAACATTTTTATCCCCAACTGAAAACCCACAATTGAATGTTTCTCAGCCACATATTCCCGCCGGTTCGCATGCCCAAAATCATGCTCCTGCTCATACTCAACCAAATGAACCCCCAATTACTTATTACAACCAACAACCAACTCCAAATGATAATTTAGACACAGAAGTGTTGGCACCCCAGTTGAAGAAAAAAGAAGAAAATCACATTTTAAAACATTTTTTTRAAAAGGTGGTGTATCTGCTTGATGCACATCCACAATCGCCATGGCCACAACTAATGATGAAATTCGGCTCTGTGGATTTGGCCAAATCATGTTTTCTTTCTCTCTCTTCAATGCATCTTTACGTTAATAATGGCGGAGACGAATTTTACAAAAAGGGGTTGTTGCACATAAATAATACAATGGAATACCTCATAAACTATGTCAAAACTTCAGGCAATACGAGTAACTCACTGGATGTTCCAAAAATTATATCCAAAATCAAATCCGACGCCGAGTCCAATAAGAAAAACACTATCAATGCCAATAATAACTCGAGCGGCAACAGTAATACAAACTTCATGGTTATACTATTGATTTTGTACGTTCATTTATTATTTGCAATTCTTGAAAGTGGGAGATCTGCACTGGCCCGGATGTTTTTGAAGCTGTCCTCTTCAATTGCGTCAGACCCCACAATAAACAAAAAGCTGAGGAAAATCCCCCAATCCCAGTCAATTCTTTGTGTTTTAACTTGGTTTGATACAGTTTCTTCATTGGTTTCACCAGATTGTAGGTTACCGTATTGTGATCCTAAATGGTTTGGTGAGAGTAACGATTTAATTTCGACAGATAATATGAATGGATGTCCCGTGGGAATTTTCAAGGTTCTGTATGACATTGCACAATTTAGAAATGAAATGATGCTTTTTTTCTCTGAAAAGGGCCATCAAAGTCTGAATGACCTGAAAACTCTGCATTTAAAACTGATTGATTTAAAGGAGCGCTTACTACATTACAGAGATCATGTACTGTACAATCTTGCGCATGGGTCTAGTTTCACTTACACAGATAGGCTAAAGTGTGCCCAATTGTGGTCTTTGGCGGGATTGCTTCTAATAATCCAGATTGAAAACCACTATTTTTCAAAACTACCCACCTTCATTCAGCATAATAGAAACCTTATCAACGAATCCGAATTTCCAGACCCAATACCCGCTTTCCATTACTTTAATGAAAAGTCTACTTGCCTTGTAAGGGAGTTTCTGTCCATATATGAAGCAATCCCCTCAGAGTCTCCAATTATAACACAGATGGTTTGGCCTATTTTCTATGTCGCTGTATCTTCTTTCGAGGAGGAAGATAGACTCAAATCCTGGCAGTTTCTGGAAACACTATACGAAACCGTCAAGATGGGCACAATAAAGAGTAATATGAGCATTGTTAAGAAAGTTTGGGATGATGGATGTAGTATTGAATCTATATTGGCAGGTGAAGGTTGGTTTGAGGCAGGTATCGACTTGCTACCATGTTGAACTTCACGAATTACATTTTTTTTAGTTGCGATCATATCTTTTTTAGGTCTTTTTATTTTTTTTTTTTTTTAATCCCTTTCAGCATCAAAAGATGAAAAGAGTTAAGTTTGACTTTGTTTCAACAACGAACAGTATACAGTTTCACGCATTAAATGTCTCTTGTATCTGTGTTTGCAGGGTGCAATCGGACCTTGGGGATTTTTGATTATTCCTACACATTACAAAAATTTGTGTATGCATCAAAAAATGCACTATTGTTGAGTAAACAGTTGAATGAGACAAATATAAGAACAATCAGCGGAGATGATATTGAATGCACTTTGAATGGGCACACAGGTGAAATTACATGTGTGAAGTTTTTGAATAACGATGAAAACAAATTGATTATAAGTGGCTGCAAAGATGGAATTGTCAACGTTTGGAATGGCGAAAATGGAGAGTTATTTGAATCTTTAAAACCAGCCAGTACATCAATTTCATGTATTGGGGTATTCGACAATGAATCCAAGTTCATTGTTGCCGATACAACGGGAAATCTAATCATTTATCAAATGGTTGACAAGAAGTTTGAAATTTTAAAAGAATATAAACTAGAAACCTATGGGTTCTATGCTATGACAGTTAAAACCATTGAAATTTCCAAGGGAGAGTACATTTTTTTGGTTGGAGGTTCAAAACCAATTATAAATGTGTTGTTCTTTGATATTGAATCTAAGAACATTGTTTCCAGAGTTTCGTTGACTGGCCATGATGACTGGGTCAGATCATTGGATGTAAAACAAATCGAAACCAAATCAGAAGCAATTGATGGTAAATCTTATCTGAAAAAGGTGTGGATCATTGCTAGTGCTTCACTGGACAGAGTTATTAGATTGTGGAAAATAAAAGTTGAAAACTTATCCAACCCAGTTTACATAGAAACTAACAAGCTAAAACTACTAACATCAAAGGAACACAAATTCGAAACTGGTCAAAATAGATGCTCAATTTTCCTGGATGCAATTTTGATGGGCCATGATGATTGGGTTAGTGAGGTTTCCTGGAAAATACCACACTTTGCGTCTAGATTTGATGAATTTAAGGAATCGGAGCTGATGTTAATTTCTTCCAGTGCTGATTCTTCCATAATGTTGTGGAAGCCAGATTTGGTGAGTGGTATTTGGTATCCGGAAACTCGATTAGGTGAAATGGCTATCAAAGGTGCAAGTACGGCTACCGGATCGAGTGGTGGGTTCTACTTCTCCAAATGGATTATTGACCCTAAACTAGGTAGTGAAGTTATCTTGACCAATGGTAAAACTGGATCTATCAGATGTTGGATTAAAAATGAAGATGACGAGATTTTTGAATCTTCCACATTCTTCAATGGTCCCATCAAGGAGATTAGTGATATTTCATGGGAGGCTAATGGTAAATACATTCTAGCAACTTCATTGGATCAGTCCACAAGACTGTATAGTAAAAGTAAAGAGAATGGGAAATTCTATGAAATGGGACGTCCACAGATCCATGGGTTTGATATGATTAGTGTCAAATCGATAAGTAGCACCAGATTTGTCAGTGCAGGTGATGAAAAGGTGATCAGAGTTTTTGATATGCCAAAAAGTATTGCAGACATGATTGAAAGAATTAGTGATATTGGAAATGTTTACAATAAAGAAGAAGGGGCAAAATTACCAGAATCGGCCAGTTTGCCTGTATTGGGCTTGAGTAACAAGGCCGAAAATGATGAAGATGAGTCCAATGAAGGAGATGTTGAGATAGAATTGAATTTGATGAAGAATGTGAACAAAAGTCCTGTCGAAGATATTTTGCAACGTCATACCTTGTGGCCTGAGATTGAAAAATTGTATGGCCACGGTTTTGAAATCACCACTTTAGATGTTTCTAGAGACGGGAGGTTCATTGCCAGTGCGTGCAGATCCAATGTTTCCAAGCATTCTGTCATTAGACTTTTTGATACCAGCAATTGGTTAGAAGCCGATGAAACCTTGAAAGGCCACGATTTGACCATCACTCGGTTGAAATTCAACAATAGAGCACCACTCGACTCTAGGGAATACTTGTTGTCTGTTTCTAGAGACCGTAAGCTTTCTGTTTGGGAAAGAACTGGCGACAAGTTTCAACTCTTCAAGCTTGTAGAGAAAGCGCATAGCAGAATTATCTGGGATTGTGCTTGGGTCAACTACTCGGATGTGTATGCGTTTGTCACTTGTTCCAGAGACAAGGAGCTAAAGTTGTGGAAAATGTCCACTGAAGGCGGAAACGATGTCAAATCTACAGCCAGAGTCAGTTTCCCATGTGCTGTCACTGCTGTCGATACTATAGCCATCGCAGACAGAGAGGGTAAATTCAAGCTGATTGTAGGTTTGGACAATGGACAGGTGTTCTACTATGTTGTTGACGTAGTCAACAATGAGTTCCAACAAGTACAGCTGATTGCCTCGAGGCACCTAGCTTGTGACAGCATCACCCGTATTAGCATCAAACCTGTGGTCACTGGTCTGGAGGACGCCATAGAGGTGGCTATTGGTAGCAGCGACAGTAGCATGCGTGTGGTGCAAGTATGAAAAAAAAAAAGCAAATCCCGCCCGGGAATGCCACCAAGTAACGTTTCTTTTAGCTTCATCTATACAAACTGTAAGTTATAAACAGGAATCAGAATAAATATAGAATGACATGATATATGAAAGAATAAATAACGGGAATGTAATCATGAGACCGGGATTTAAGCAGAAGCTTCCTTCAAGTAGGTGACCAAGTCGTTTCTGTCCTTGGCCTTCTTTAAACCACCGAAAGCCATCTTGGTACCTGGGATGTACTTCTTTGGGTTTTCCAAGTAGTCGGACATGGTTTGTTCGGACCATTCGACACCGGCTCTCTTGTTAGCGTCGGTGTAGGAGTAACCTTCAGCTTGACCAGAGTGTCTACTGAAAATACCATGGAGGTTTGGACCAACCTTGTGTGGTCCACCGGCTTCGATGGTGTGACATTGGGCACATCTAGTCTTGAAAAGAGTAGCACCCTTCTTAGCGGAACCTTGTTCAAATGGAGCTGGCATTGTGTATTGTTTGTGTTACAGAAAGACAGCAGGAAAGAAACAACGTGGAAGAGTAGAGAAAACTTCAGTCATGCTCGAAAATGCTGCTTCTCTGCCGAATCTGATTCACACAGGTGCGCCATTTTTCGGTTTTGTCGTCAGCCGCTTTTCGCGTTTTTTAATTGGCCCGGAAAAACTGTTGCGTATTCAGATCCCGTAGATATTCGGGATGGTTTTTTTGCGTCGATCGGCGCGCCTTAGTTTGGGAATTTTCACATTTCTGTATTTTACGTGCTCGGAGATCAACTTTTGCCCTTGCGCTTGCGCTTCATGATTCTGTTATGGGGGAGGTTGACATTTCTTTTTCTTTCTGGCTTAAAAGTTTCTTCTTGTGTTGTGGTTCAATCCTCATATGTCGTCCATATTGAAGAGTCGGGTCAGCATGTTGATGCGTCCCGCAGTTTGTTTGACAGGAGCTAGATGGGCTCCTTTGGCTACTCGTCAGTACATGACTTTGCAAAGGCAAATGCAGATGGCAAATAAGCTTAGAAAGATCACAGGTAATCCCCTCGGTAGACGGTTCTATGCAATTCCCTCTGAAACGGACCTGGCGGTTAGTGAAAGAAATGCTAATGAACAGTTGTCAAATGCCGCTGTCCAAGCAGATTTCTACAAGTCGTTGATTTCCGCTGGATACCCAAATATTGTCGTGACAAGATACGAATCTCCCGGTATTGCCAAAGACGTCGAGTGTGACAAATTGTATCTCACGTCCTTATTGAAAACCAACCAAAAGGAAAAGGCTGAAACTGCAGCTAAAACTTTGAACATCTCCCTTGATTCCATCATTGAAGCTGCGACGGCCGCTAACGCCGCTGCAACYGCCGCTGCAACCGCYGCCACCGGCGGCTCTTCAGCWGGTCCAAACTTCCATTCAGGCTCAAAAGCAGACCCTATTCATGTTGTTGTTACAGAAACTTTTTGGATGGCATTTGCYAAATGGATTAAGTGGTTAATTCCTCTAGGTTTGGTTTCTTACGCAGTTTATTACGGTTTCAATGTGTTGCTCGAAAATGGTTCCATCATCAAAGGTGCTGGTTCTGATGATAAGTCAGTCGAAGTCACCGATTCAAATGTGAGATTCTCGGATTGTAAAGGTGTTGAAGAAGCCAAGGCAGAGTTGGAAGAAGTGGTAGACTTTTTGAAAGACCCTTCCAAGTTTGTCACCTTAGGTGCGGAATTACCAAAGGGTGTTCTGTTAACAGGACCTCCTGGTACAGGTAAAACTTTGTTGGCTAGAGCAACAGCAGGTGAAGCTGGTGTTCCTTTCTTTTTTATGTCTGGTTCGGAATTTGATGAACTATACGTTGGTGTGGGTGCTAAAAGAGTCAGAGAATTATTTCAAAAGGCCAGAGCAAAGGCTCCTGCCATTGTGTTTATTGATGAATTGGATGCAATTGGAGGTAAAAGAAAGTCAAAAGATCAAGCTTATGCAAAACAAACTCTTAATCAATTGCTAGTGGAATTGGATGGGTTTTCTCAAACTGAAGGTATTATCATTTTGGGTGCTACTAACTTTCCAGACTCTCTAGACAAAGCGTTGACTAGACCTGGAAGATTTGATAAACTGGTACCGGTAGACTTACCTGATGTGAGAGGCAGAACTGAAATCTTGAAACATCACATGCAAAAAATTATTGCCTCCAAAGATGTCGATCCTTCCATTATTGCAAGACAGACTACTGGTATGTCAGGTGCTGCCCTGAAAAATTTGGTTAACCAGGCTGCCTTGCATGCTGCTCAATCAAATGCTTTGTCCGTCAATATGAATGATATGGAGTGGGCTAAAGACAAGGTTTTAATGGGTGGTGAAAGAAAAACAATGGTCATGACTGAAGAAACTAGAAGAAACACTGCGTATCATGAAGCTGGTCACGCAATTGCTGCCATGTTCACTAAAGGTGCTACTCCTTTATACAAAGCAACCATCCTACCAAGAGGCAGAGCTTTGGGTGTTACCTTCCAATTACCAGAAATGGATAAACATGACATCACAAAGCAAGAATGTTTCGCAAGACTAGACGTTTGTATGGGTGGTAAGATTGCGGAAGAAATGCTATATGGACCAAACAATGTCACCTCCGGTTGTTCCTCGGATTTATCGAGTGCGACTGGTATGGCAAGAGCTATGGTTACTTCATATGGTATGAGTGATAAAGTTGGTCCTGTTAAATTGAGTGACAAATGGGAAACCTGGTCTGGTAAATTGAGAGATTTAGCTGATCAAGAAACCAGAGATTACCTTGTCGACTCTGAAAAACGTTGTAGAAAATTATTGCTTTCGAAAAGAGTTGAATTRAAGCGTTTAGCAGAAGGTTTATTGGAATACGAAACCCTTAATAAAGAGGAAATTGACAAAATCGTCAACGGTGARAAAATTGACAAGTCAAAGCTAATTTCAAACAAAGTCATCAAAGGTCCAAATACCAGAAAAGAATTTGATATTGCTTCCGAAGAACCGTTAGCTATCACACCTGAAAAGTCAATCTAATCAATAGAATAGCATATGGTACTGACTTAACTTTGACTTTTTTCCATTCAAAGAGCCTTGTATATAGTAATTTCTTAGCTCTGTGATTGAAAACCTGTCATTGTTGAGTTTTTAAGCATAATAAACAAATATACCACCAAATGTCACTATATATTTACAACAATTATTAATCACTTTATATAATGAACCTTTTATGTACTTTTTATACAACCAAAATTATGGGTTAGAAATCAGATYTACWATATAGCCCACCCCAATTATTGAGTCATGGGAAATGATGCCGCAAGAGATTGTTTTGTGCTAGCATGGATGGAGGAGGAATTCACAATTGCATCGTCGAAATCATATGGCTCTCCATTTTCTTCCTCCATTTCRTCTATTTCYTCTTCCTCTATTTCATCCTCCTTATCACTGCTGAAAATAATCTTTTCTACTTCGCTATCGTCATCCGAGTTTACTATAGGGTCTTCTTCATTTTCACCAAACTCGTTTTCTGATACCTCGGCATCAACGGCAATGTTGGTTCTGAATGATTTGTTTCTTGTACTTCTGTCGTTAACATCCATTTCAGGAGTTTGAATTAGACCAGTACATTTCAAGACATTAYTGTAATTGTCACCTAAAATCCTTTGATTTTTTGATAACCGGTTTCTCCATAGTGAATGATCCTCACAAATTTGGAGACTGAAAATTGAAGCTAATTTAGAAGTGATTTCACAAAGTAAATACTCGTATTTGTTGACTCGCAAAGTTTCKYTCTTTTTCTGAATTATTGCTCTGTCTAACTCGGCTTCCTCTTCATCTTCTTCATCTGCTGTATYAATATCTGCACTCACATGTGCTTCACTTAAAAACTCATTTTTTGAATCTTTATCAACCGAATATTTATCAAAATTGATTTCTTCCTGTTCATCTCTTTCTATTGTGCCTTCATTGYCAAATAACTCGGCATATTGAAATTCACGTATTTGATGAACCTTCATGATAGTGGTGATCAGATTGCTAGGGACGTATGATGTTAAARGAATCGTCTCGTCAGGCTCTAACCCTTCAAACAATGCATGGTATTCGGCTTTAAAAGCMGAAATCGCCAAGATGTTATCCAAGTAATATAATGAAATCATATTAATCATTTCAATGTTAAGCAWGGGATTCTCTCTRAAACTTTGAGATTGTGACGAGCCAAAATTTTGGTCAGTACTGAAAAACCCAAAAATAAGCTTGGTTAACAATCTTTGAACAGTGTTAATTGAGCCTACTATTTGTGAAGTTTTATCGTGTGTTGTRTTGAATTTCTGTTTATGCTGGTATAACATTCCCAAAAGCTTGTTAATAAATGTATTTGAAACTTTCAAAAAAAGCGCCAATTCATCTTTTTGTAAGTCCAAATTARTAATGGCAGTTTCGTCAGATGAATCTCCCAAATCAAAGCAAGCTAAAATTGAATTTGAAAATATGGGCAATAAGTCGATCATTAGTTCAGTAATTTTGTCTTCAAAATATGAACAATATGATAGGACATATAGCTTATTCATATATTCAAACAACGATGTTGCACTTYTTTCAATAATTCGAGTTTCCAATTTCATGGAAACATCTGCTAAACATGTATCWAGTTGATACTCTAAGCCCATTTCAGTAGCTGGAAACTTAGAAAGTAAAGCAATATATTGATAAGTAACCGAATCATAGTCTATGTTTGTTGAAGGTCGTGAAACCAAAAATGGAAAATTTATGACTGTAAAGTACCGTAAAAGTTGAGTATTCATCTCACAAAATGATTCGTTAGTGTTCTCAACTTTTTTGCTTAGCATTAGTTTAAGATTCAAATTGAGCAAAATACAAATTTTTTCAATATCATCATGGAAGTATGTTACAATTTGAGGCAGCTTCAATACTAATTTTGAAATGAAAAAGCTTTCRTTGTTTTCAGAATTGTGATTAAACAAGGTTTTGTAAATGCTATTATCTTTACCCTCAATGAAAATAGTTGTCGCAGCGTTAACTAAATGAAGTAAGAATGTTTGCGATTTCGAATCCAAGTCCAGATTTGAGATAATCTCTTCGGGTATTGAATATGCAGAAAAATCAAAATTCATGTAATTCAAAAGCACGTCAAAGAATTCATTTTCACGGTTGTACAATTTCAACTGATAAATATATTGGAAAATATCAGAAAACTTGTGTAACTTGGAATTTTCRATATTTTGTTTTTTTGTAATTGAGCAGTATTTCGTTAGATAATAGTCGTAAGAGTCGCCAAGAATGYGGAGAAGARATCTGATATGTAAAATATGTTCACACTTGAAGGGTAAAAAGGAATTCAACTCCAARAATTCAGCTTCATCACGTTCAATGATTTCTGCACTCTGGAGATGTTCAGCTTTAGATATGAATTTAGCTATTTCTTTTTTAAATTTCGATGGGTTGTACTTTGATCCCCCATTTGGGTACACCGTGTCTTCGGTGTCCACAAATAATAATCCAGTTACACGGATAATATCATCGTCATTCAAATATCCTTTGTCAACTACCTCATTAATCAATTGCAAGCAGCTGTATCTTGTACTAAAATCTTTTTCATAAATGATAATTTCAATCAACTTATGTTTAAAATAAGAAGTAAACTGCCTCAAAGATGCAACTGGTGTTCTTCTTCTGTATAGTTTGGTCAAACATTTAAAAACTTCTGTTCTTACATTAGAATGATCATCAGTTAGCAACCAACCAAAATAYCTTAGATAGTTACTCTCAAAAAACATCTCTGGGTACTCTTCCATCCATTCGCCCAGATGTTTAATACATTGTAGTCTAATCTCAGATGCAACATCTCTATATCTGTGAATGAATAGTGCATTGAAATAATCATGGATGAATTTTTCTACAATAACTTTCTGATTTTTGTATAATTCAATATTAGTTTCAACAATTTTAATTCTATCATTTGCAGCATCCACCTGTTTCCGATTTGGGCCCTTTTTAGATGTTTTGTTGTCTATTAAGTTGGCTAGGTTGTCGTTTTCTCTCTTCAACTGTCTACTAAATTTGTCAATGTATTTTGTTAAGTTAACAGAGATTCTACAATACATCGATTCCATAGTTAATCCTATTAAGGTTGATGTGTATCTGAGGGCCCGAACATTAGAGGTTGACATAGAACCAATCCATTCTAATAATAAGTCTGAGAATTCGGATTCATCGTCATATAGTAGGCCAGTCTCATTTGCCAATGTGACAACCTGACAAATAAATTGAATTACAAGATCGGGAAAGTTTTTCTGATCTTTTGAGTGGGGACCAATGGTAGAATACATTAAGGGAAACTCGTGGTATTTTTGTTTTTCAAACAATGACTGGATTTCATTTGTGGTTTCTTTTGTATTTTCAACGTTGGTGATGTCGTGTTGACTCAGTTGAATAACACAACCAGAACATCTCAAAATGAGGTTCAACAAATCCTTTAAAGAATTAAATTTCGAGTTTAAATCCTCATTAGCTGAAAACTCATCAATCCACATCTTGGCTAGTTCACTTGGACTGTACTCTGTGTCTTGATTGCTCAATGCTAGGAAAAGGGGGTTTTCTTCATAGTTCTCAATTTCGTCCACTGTTGCAGGGACTTTCCTTGATTTATAAACATACTTTGGTTGACGTGCTTTGGTCTTGGCCTTGGTATTGGCCTTGGCCTTGGATCTAGACCTTGAATGTCTGAGGTTCGTGGAAACCCGTTTTGGTCTTTTCGATCTTTTGGTAGGATGATAGTATTCTTCGTCTTTGTCAAAGTCATCTATTTCGCCTTCATTGTTTTCCAGCTCTTTGTCAGATTCTTCCACATTACTCATGTCACTGGACGCGTCAGCGTCATCTTCTGAATCTTCGTCCCCTTCACTCTCTACTACTCTTCTTCTCTTTAGGTTGGTTCTGGGCGTCAAGTCGGTGGTGGAATCCACTTGCTTGGATCTAGTCCGCATGTTTCTGGTTACACGACCGGTCATCGCAGCTTATCGTTATCAATTTAGCTTAAATCTTAGGGAAGAAGACCTAGAGAGATGATAGAGTGAAACATGTTTTTTGAGCTGAGCATTACGCGTTTGATCATTAAATAAATAAATAAATATAAAATACGAAGTTAGTGAACCAAACAAGAACACATTGCCTAGGAGCAATGATATAAGGAGTAGTTAGCTAGATCGTGGAGAATGTGGTATGAGTCTATGCTGAGAAGAATTATAAAGCGGCACTTAGAGCTTCTAAAACTTCGACTTCAATGGAAGCTTCAGCAGCAACAGCTTCATCGGAAGAAGCAGCGTTCTTTTGAGCTTCAGCTAACAAAGACTTAACAGTAGCAGCATCGAAGGAATCTAATGGGAATGCTTCGACTGAAGTAATGGCGACCTTGGAGTCTGGTAAAACAGAGACAAAACCACCAGAAACGAAGATCTTGGTGGCGTTGGAACCTTCTAAAACTTCAACAACACCTGGCTTCAATTGTTCAACAATTGGGACATGGTTAGCTAAAATACCCATGTCACCAGAAACAGCTGGAACGTTGACTTGAGTGATTTCCTTGTCAGCATAGATGGTCTATGTAAAAAAAAAGATTAAGGTATGAACAAAAATGTTAGTATTTGTTAATTGATGGGTGGTTATGAAGTAGTCCAGGCTGATGCAATAAAGTCAAGAAGAGTCGAATTGAATTTCTTTTGGAATATCTGTATTGCACTAGTTATGTTCTGGAGGATGAATGAATTGTATGGAGACCCATTGAAATCGTAAATTTGATTCTTCTTGATAGCCTGTTCCTGAATCAATATATGAGAAATTAACTTCACACCTCCTTATTTACTTCATCTAATAAATTATATGCTTTATGATCAGTTTTTTTTTGGTGTTTATTTACAAGTATGTTGCATGTACAGGAGTTCAATCTTCAAATGACATTTCTCAATAAAGGATTTCAATATTCTCACAAAACATTTGTCCAAACAGTTACACGTTCTCTTGCAAAAACATCACACTGTTTCCGATATCTTCCTCGATGACCTCTTATTCCTCTCAACTTTATTCATAGCCTGAAATACATTTCAAAAAAGCTCTTCTTACGTACGTCATGTGGCATGGAAAGAGACAACTTCAAAGTGTTGGCAGCTTCTGCGTATGATCTGATGGCAACTCTGGAAACAGGAGCCTTGGTAACAGTTCTAAGGGCGGATCTGAACATGGCGTATGGTGTCTGAATTTGAACAAGAACTTTCTAATACAACAGTGTCTTTACTGTCTTTCAAGACTTGAACGCTCGCCAATAGAAAGCGATCTCGAAAAGTGGAAAATGTTGCGTCGATCGACGCAATGTTATTAATTTGCCCGCTACACTTTTGGCAGCGTCGATGGTCGTTATTGGTGTTACTTTTTGTTGTTTGGGAATCGAACCTGGGGTAAAGGAGTTATCAATAATTTTAGTCGATGTGACATGAAATGAGAGACAGAACGGATGGGTTGTAGTGAAAAGTTGTTTAGAGGTCAGTCTGAAAAGCCCATACAACACATAGATATTTGGCATGAGCAACGCACTAGAAGATGCATTGAACAATATTTTTATTAGTTCAGGTGAGATACTGGATATGGCGACGTACCGGTTCTCCAAAACGGCCACGGATATGATTGTACCCAACAACAATGATACGTTGATAGGGCCGCTTACGGAAAAACTAGTGAAAGATTACGAGAAGTTCAACGAGATCTTAGATGAGTATAGTCTCAACTTGCTTCTTTGTGAAGAACTACTGCAGAATTTGAAAAAGAAGAAAATGGAGGAAAAGGATGTCCGAGAAAAGAAGGAAATGCAGAGGGTGAAAGAAGAGCAGGAAAAGTTACAACAGAAAGAAAGGAACAATAATGCTAAAGACATTGACGGAATGAACTTCAATATTGATGATATGAATATGGACGGTGTAGACTTCAATTTTGATGCACAAAATAATGACGATATGGTTATGGATTTAGACTTGGATAATTTTAATTTCGATGAAAACTATTTGAATTACGATGGCCAACATGATGCAAATACAAACCCACTTCCTTCTGTTCCAAGCGCTAATAATGATGTAGCGGCAGAACCTTTAGTGGAGCAAAAGTCACAATCTCCACTAGTTTCACAAATACAAGCTAAATCCCAACAGCCCACTCCACAATCGACTAACCCAATCACAGCTCAAGTGAAGAATCCACAATCAAACTCCCAACCCCAGAAGCCAACCAATGAGATGAGTATAAATGATTTCAAAGACTCTGATTTGAATGATTTGAATTTTGATTTTCTTGAAGATGACAATAACAATGACCTAGATTCAAAGGYTGATTCGGGGGCTGGAGAAACTGCAGATACGGATAACATGGATTTGTTATTCAGCCAGTTTGATAAAATGGTTGGAGATGGAGAAATCTAGCATTGTATTAATTTGTAATAAGTATAAAGGATTTGTATTATAGTGAAACAAATGGGAGAGCACTTTTAGGAAAACAACGTATATTGAAAGAATTGGAAAATTAATTAAAAAAGCCGAACTTGCAGCTTTGTACAAAAGTTATAAACAAAACGATAATAAATGTTAGTTAGAATATCTATTATTTGGTGAATCTGGTACAACATCCAGCACTAGAAGTGTTAGCAAATGCCAATCTAGAAGTGGAATCAGTGTTACTCACAATTTCAGTATTGCCTGCAATCTTGGCTTCGGAAGTAGTCATAGCATGAGATGGAATGATATCCAAGGCAGGGTTTTCCAAGAAGAAGTGCCTTGGTCTCAACATCAAGGTAATTGGTTCAGCAGGCATTAATGGGAAATCTTCTGGAGCTGGGAAATGGGAAATACCGAAAGTGTGATAGAACAAAATATCAGTGTTATCAATGTTAGCAGTACCATCACCTATCCAGTTCTTCATACCAATGTCACCTTCACCAGACCATTGAGGAACGTGATCACCAGATGGATATAATCTATCTTCTTCATAAGGAACAACTTGAACAGTATTGTGAGCCCATGGTGCTCTCTTGTAGACCAGGGAACCTGGCTTAGCAAACAATGGAGGACATTGGAAAGAAACTAACTTATAAGATGGGTGCTTACCAGAGTATTCATTCTTCTTGTTTGGGTTGAAAATATCCCAAGATCTACCATTTTCAAATTGTGTCAAAGAATCGTTGACGGTCTTGAAGGCCTTGGATTTGGCGTAGAAACCATTACCATACATGTTCTCTTGAGAACCTAATTCGTATGGAGAAGCAGAACCATCGACAACAGAAGCAGAGTTACCATCACCATCAATTCTTGGGTGGATTCTCAAAGCAAACAAATGTTGATGGTTGTGAGCATTAACGTTTGGATAGACTCTACAACCCCATGGGCCAGTAGTTTCGTCGTCACCCAAAATGTAAGTGTTCAATATACCAGTCAACTTAACATCCAATCTAATGGCACCATCTTGAAGGAAGTTCCAGTAAATACAATATTCGTAGTTAGCAGCAGTGAAAATTTGAGAAATGATTAATCTGGTTGCTCTTGTGACAATGGAAGTTGCAAAAGCATCTCTAAAGTCAGAGTGTTTGTATAACAAACCATCATCTTCTTCGTGAATACAAACAGCATGCTTGACAGTAATTGGTTCACCAGCTCTGTCTGCAAAATGTGCATCTAAGTAGTGGATGACACCCTTACAATCACAACCTAAGGATAATGGGTTAGTCATGTAACCAGCACCATATTCACCAATATCTAAAGCGTGCTTTCTTTGGTGTGGGAAATCTGGCGAACCATATGGAACAATCATTTCAGACAAAGAAATTCTGTGGAATAATGGTCTGTTGTTACCATGGTCATTGTAGTGAATGTCAGACAAAACAATACCTTCTCTGTAGTTAAAACCAATGTGGAAAGTATAGTTGTTCCAAGACATCAAGTTACCATCCATCTTGAAGGAAACACCTTCTGGTTGGGTAACATTGATTGGGGTTAAACCTTCTCTCATCTTACCATACTTCTTGATCATATCCTTTGGATAGAAGTTTGCATTGGCGTGCTTGGAAACCTTTCTTCTTCTGTTTGGAATATCAATGTAAATGACCTTCTTTTCTTCAGTATCAACAATTGGACAGAAATCTAAAGGATGGGAGTATTGAGAATCATCTTCGTCGGATCTGTAGTAAAGTAAAGCTTGTTGCAGTCTTCTGGCAGTACCCCATCTTTCATCGTAACCGATAGTCCAAGGATCACAATAAACTTTGTGCATTTCGTTAGCTGGAACACCAATGATACCACATTGTTCAATAACCTGAGGATCGTTTCTAATGATTTCTTCGGTACCAACTAAATCTTCAACAGTCAAAATTGGTTGGGAATTGGCCAATGGTTGCACTGTCAAAACTTGCAAAGAAACCAAATCAACTAAACCGTCTTTGACACCAGGGACACCGGCTTCCAAGATAACGTAATAAACGATTCTTGGTGGGAATGGACCATTCTTATCTTTCCATTCAAGATATGCTCTCTTAGTTGGTTCTTTAAGGGTGACGGTATTGAATGAGATATCTCTGCCAGCAAAATAGTTTTTGATAATGGTGGTAGCAGCTTTAATTTCATCGATAGATAAAGGATCTAGAGGATGAGCTGGCTTAGCTAACGGAGCAATAGAAGCAGAAGCTTGCTTTGCAATTTGGTTTAATCTATCCATGATATGAAAGCTTTGTTCTGCCAAAAGAAACCTTTCAATTAAACATTTGTTAATCTATCTTAGAATTTGCTTGATATTTATACAGTGGATATTTTTGAAAAGTACCACAAAAATCAGCCCAATCATTATATCTTATCAGGTGTCAATTACTCGTTTTGGAAATAGTTTCCGTACGTCTTGAAATTAAGTCGCGTGGTTAAAATTACTTGTTTAGGCAGGACAGTGCACTGTTAGATGGCGCTTCAAACCGGGTTAAGTAAAACTAAAGCTGCGCTGTCAAAACAAGAGATGGGGCGGGAACGGGGCGCTTTGTTGGGGTCAGTGTGGCTATTTGGCGGATAAACTGGCGATCGGGGGGGTTGGTTACGGGTGATTGTTCCTTGTTTCAGATTTTTCCAATTGATTTGTATACATTATCCATCTGTAAGGAATGATTTGCAGCGACGTATCAAGCAGGCGAGTAACAATTTGGTTAGTCGGCCGCAAAAAAAATATCGGGGTCAACTGGGAATTGAACCCAGGGCCTCTCGCACCCAAAGCGAGAATCATACCACTAGACCATTAACCCTGATTTTTGATTAGAAAAGAGATGGCAAATACTTACCTGTCTTGTTAAACAATTGACTTAGCAATAGTAAGATATCTAAATTTGTGGGAAATTAAGTCAATATTAATGGAAACTATATTTTGAAAAGAAAACATAAATTGTGGAATTGAAAATAAATTTAACAACAATCATTTCTTGCATCGATAACTAATTAAAATAAATCATTAGTTGAAAAAAAAATTTTAGTKATTTGTTTCTATGGTAGTATTTTTTTAAGTGGAGTTGAACCATTTTTTGTGATAACAAAGACAATCAAACAACACTAATGCAACCATATGCACCACACACCTTCTGCTGATTAAGTCTTGAAACACAGTTTTAGCTTGTCACAGATATGATACAAGTTTCAAGGCGTAAGAGAAAGAGAGAAAGAGAGAAAGAGAGAAAGAGAGAAAGAGAAAATAAAAAATTTGTTCATAAACAAAAGTTGCCTATATATCCAATCATTATCGTGCACCAGCTATTTTGAATCTGCTTTTTTTCATAAGTTTCGCAAAGCAAGCCAAACATAGCACAAAATGGCAAACYCTATTCTGTGAATAGTCCAAATGGCAAAAWACAAATCTCTCTTAACAAGACACTAATTTGACTTCCTTTATAATTCAGCATTCTTTWAAAACTTGTGATGGTRAAGCACTATTAATTTATATTTATATTAACAACGTCTAAGYCGAAGTGTCTTTCCTCCCCTTTTATAAATCTCTGGCAGCGAGTATTGTAAGAAACCAACATTGAAGCAMACCAATTTCATCAAATMACCCTATGGTTAACCCACACATGAAATTATCTAACTACTCTATGTTCTCATGCTACATGGAAACTAAACTAAAGARGCATCTCATTTGATATTTAGTACAATAACCTCCAATTACGTCGATCGACTCCACTTTGAGGTGACTCCGCTAACCCCCGCAATGTGTGTAATATGTCAAAAAATTCTTGGTCGCTAATTCGGAGTTGCGAATAGAAATTTCAGCCGTTGAGAATTGCATATAAAAAGGAATTTTTTGGCTGATAGTTTTTGTCAAATTTGTGTTTTCYTCTCGCCTTTCGTTTATGATCTTGATTTAARGTCTTGATTTATGTTCTTTGKGTATCGTTTTTATGGAAACAGACACTCCCTTTCGTAGTTCTTTTGGATCATCTTCAGATATAGCAGGATCGTTGCCAGATTTAGGAAATATTTTCTCAAACAAACGGAGCGTTTCTTTTTCTTCACGGCAGTTACTCCCATTTTCGTTAGAAATTACAGATCGAATCATCTCATATGCATATTTCTTGGATGCACCAAACATCATCAATGCAKCAGATGATGAAGAGGCTGGTGACCCAACCCTAATTGTCACGAACGATTCTCGAAATGTTATAAAAGGCAGATTCCGGAACTTGGATAATTTGATGGCGGTGAATTCGTCATTCTACTATCTATGTYTACAATACCAATACCGCTACTGCAAATTCATAAGAAGCTTCAACTTCAATAAGTTTCTCAACAACTTGAACAAATTCAACTATTTGGGAGATTATGTGAAGTATCTCGATTTCCAAGAATTCACTGCCATCGGTCTTGGAAAATCTATTGAATCGATAGTTAAAATTCCTAATTTGACCAATTACACTCTACTCAGATGTCTTCAATTATGCTCTTCTAATTTGAAAACTCTCCTCTTGAGTCAGCCTATAGACACAGATATTAATTTTGAGATCTTGGATTTTATCTTTAATAGAATTCCAAATTTGAAAAACTTGGACTTTTGTGGTATAGGGTACACAAATTTGAGCTTAATTCAATACTTTGATGAAYTAAATGTGGACGATAACTGTACTTTAGAAAATATATCGTTTCATGAATGTTTGAATTTTCCTAGTTATATTTTCGAAAAAATTCTAACCAAACTGTCAAACTTGAAGAAGCTTGATTTATCCCATACCCAAATCACGCTCAAGACGCTAATCAAGGTTTTATCCATGGAAACGGTCAATTTAACACATTTGAATTTGAGAAAGTGCTCAAATTTGGGTACTTTTGGTGAATTTATTCAGATGTTGGAATTGCTTCTTCCAAACCCAGACCTGGACAAAAATAATTCTTTAGTATGGTTGAATATCCAACAATGTTTTTCCAGCGATTCAACAACCAGAGACAGATTGGATAAAATTGTTTCCATCATCTCCCAATTCACAAACTTGAGATATTTGAATTTGAATGGTTATGCCAACTTAACTTTGGATCACGTTACTTTATTACTTACCAATTTACCCCATTTGGAAAGTTTGAGTATCTGTGATATTAATTTGAGCTACACTGATTCCAAATTGTTAATTGAGATTCTGAACAATGCAAAGCAAATAAGAATATTAGATATTTCATCTACTCTATTCAATTACAGTAACCTTTATCTATTTGCAACGGAACTCTCAGATATACAAGTACTTGAAATTAGACCCAAACTAAGTGAGAGTTTACCATCATGCTGCAAGTTTGTTGATTATTGGCGTGTGTTCAACAATCAAGGCACTTCAAGAAGGGCTTTCATTCAAAGATTAGCTAACAAAGAAGARTGTACACTATATGATAACAACGAAAGAGAATCRAGTGGAAGTACTCTTTTGAGGTGGGATTTGGAAACCGGTAACTTGATTGTCAACAAATACAAAAGATTTGATTGGTTTGGTCTTGCTTATGTCAAAATCAATGTTTGTGATGATTGGGATATCAATGAGTTTGGTAGYGACAAGTCTGTCAGAGGTTTATACAAATACTACTCTCTAAAAACATGAAAAAAATCAGAGATCAGTCAAAATATACCTATTTTGTATATTATATAAACTTGCTTTTGTAAATATTAACTGCTTTTTACTGCTTTGAAAACACAGGCCTATGAATATCAAATCACTGTCTTATTGTAATGGGAAATATATTTTGCGTGGAAAACAAAATTCGAAAGTGAGATTTTATTTTATTTTTATTTGGTTCTGAAAAAAAAAAATATCATACTGGTTTCAGAACTACTTTTGTTTGTTGTAAAGCAAATATTAGGCTTGTATATATATACTTGATAAATGTCGAATAGACCAAGAAAAACGGTGACCTCACATTTTGATCAACGTAAATTATTCACGAATAAGGATAATCCAAACTTTAAGGCAGAAGATGCCATAACGAAGTATGATTATGCACAACAAGAATCATCAGATTCCGATTCTGCGCCGGAGGAGGAAGGGTTTTTTGACAAACCAGCAACATCTAATCATGCCAAACTTGTGGTTAACAAAGAAATGTCCAAAGTTCAGAGAAATACGATGCCAAAAGAATTCAAGAACGTCCATCGTCGGGTTGGGGTTGTTAGAGATATACCGGGCTTAGTGATACCAGATAAGTATAAACAAAAGACCGACAATTTCAAGGACATAAGATTTGATGATGCATTTGGTGACATCAACGACAGAGATTACGGAAAGATCAGAGACAGATATAAGTTTTTGGATGAATACAGAGAGAAAGAAATTCAGGAGATGAAGAAAGTTTTAAAGAAAAGTAAGGATGGCCTGACGGAGGAGCAAATTCAAGACTTGAAATACAAGATTCAGAGTACAGAAAACAAGCTGGTTACATTGAAGAAGAGAGATAGAGAAAGAGAAGTTGTCACAAACCACTACAGAGAGCAACAGAAACGTGGTATCAGTAAACATTTGTCGAGAAGTGAGGAAAGAAAACTGTTGTTAGTTGACAGATTCGATAMCATGTCCAACAAAGAAAAGAAGAAGTCCATGGAGAGAAAGAGAAAGAGAAAGCTAGGTAAGGAAATGAAACAGCTTGAATTTAATAGATGAATTTATAAAGATGCTGAAATATAGTATTTATAAATTATATCTAATGCTCTAGGATTTGTAAATTACCAGTGATGACGACATTTTCAAGAATCGAACCGTTTGGTATATCGATTTTCTGGCCATCTGAACAYACAATGATGACRGTACCCCTTAATTGGACACCTTTACCAAAAAACACATTACCAGTGACGGTTAAATGGTCCAATTCAATGATCTTTGGCATGTGGGAAATTCTTTGTTGAAAGTTGGAAACCTTTTTGAAGTGAGAACCCAATTTRATCAATGGGGCACCGCCAAATCTGGAAGGATCCATGACAAGAGTACCGTGTTGTAAATTGAATAAATCRGACTTCACTAACAACAAGTCGGAGCAAGTTTTAACAGGCAAGAATCTGGATCTTGGAACAACAATACCATGCGCATTATTAAAATATCTGATGGCAGCACCAACGGCAGTTTCCAACTGTAAAACATTGATATCAGAATTACCGACAGTAATTGACTTTTGGTTTGGAATGATTTCCAATTGCAAAGAGTTTGACTCGACTAATCTTTTGATAGCCTTCAAGTTAATCCACAAGTTGTTGGTATTGAAGTTGGTGAATTTCTTGATGGATTTGAATTCTTCGACATGATCTTTAGGAACTTGGGCAATTTCCAACAATCTAATTTGACCGTCGTAGTTGATTAAAGTACCACCTTTAACATCGGCTCTTGTTTTGTCAGTCAATTCCATGATATACTCAGAGTCATTTTCCAACATGTGGTTCAAGATTTTGGTGTCGACTGTGGCACCTAAATTATCACCATTGGACACAAATAAAACTTCCTTACCTTCTTCCAATAGTTGATCCAAGACACCACTGGAGATCAAACTTTCAAACAAGTCACCATGGCCAGGAGGATACCAGGCGTCCAATTTGTCATTAAAATCTTTTGGAACAGGCAATAAGTTATCTTTAAAGATTCTTGGGAATCTGGATTGGTTGAAAGTTTTAATTGAGATTCTGTGGGATTGGTATTTCTTGACAATCAATTCTGTGTCTTTGTCGGTGTTGAACGAGTTCATCAAGAGCAAAGGAACATCTGTATCATACTGTTTATTTAGATGTTCGATTTGTCTGACTGACAAATCGAGAAAAGATTGGCCTTCTCTCACTTCAATGACAGATTTTGGACCCACACATCCCATAGAGGTRCCCAAACCACCGTTCAATTTCAAGACTGCCAATTTGTTCAAATTGGAGGTGGAGTTGTCACTTAACGATTGGTAGGCCACCACTTCGTCGGAAGAAGGCGACGAGATCTTGTCCCAGTCCAAAGTTTTGGACGACTTGTCGTTAAGATATCTTCTGAAAAGGGAGAAGAACGAATCCATTTCGTTTTCGAATCTCAATTTAGAGATTGGCGCAGAGCTTGCTTCTGCTGGATACGAATCCACCAGACTGTTCAARGCGTTTCTCATTTGAGATGCTGCCACATTGGTAGAGGCGTTTTCAAATGCAAAAGTGGATTGYGATTTGCTGTGTTTCGAAGACATGCTGTGCAACTGATTCAAGACACTACAGGAATGGGTGAAAGAATCCAACAAAGAAATTATCAAAGCAGCCACAAGGACGATCTTGGACACCAACAACAAATAATGGGGCATTGCTGTGGAATTTTTGGCGTAGCGTGGGTCGAGGTCTAGGCGCGGGTGGAGGTGCGGACCAATTAAATGTTGGATTGGGGTGCTGAACAGAGATGGATCGAACAGCGATGGGGAGGCGGGATGGGAATGGTTAGCAGTTAATGGGAATGGAGACACTTGGGGGATCYTGAGCACATATCACCGATAACTAGCAAGTTGTATTCAGTAGCAAGTGCGTGGTGRATTGTGGATATAAGGTGCAGTGAAAGACAGAGATGCCTTCGACGCCACTGCCCCCAGTGCCTCCGAAACTTTTCCCACGGCACTTGCCCACGCCACGTTGGGCGACGCGAAAACACGACGCGTGTCTTTTGATGTGAATTTTCCAGCCTGTGTTGTACCCAATGTCTCTAGACATGGACATGGAGACTCAGAGCCCCGACCACAATGACACAGCGTTGGCTAACGATATACCGCCCTACACGGTGTGGAAACACCATGCCCCATTCCTATACAAAACTCTGATCACCAGCACTAATGCATGGCCGATCCAGAGTGTCGACTGGTTACCRGACATGAARTACGGTACCGACTGCAACACCCATCGCTTAATGCTGGCTACGAATTCCGATACGGCCACGGAGACCCTRATGGAGGCCAGGCTGCAAGTGCCCAACCATCCTCCCGCAGATGCCCARAACTACACATACGTTGCAGACCCCGTCCCAGCCTTCTGCCATTGGCAGGCKAAAGTTGTCCCTGCTACCCCCGTGACGGTACAGCAGCGGATTCCCGTGCACGATAAAATCAACAGACTGCGCCACTGTCCGCAGAACCCTGACTTGGTGGCTGCCGCCTGCGACACTTCTGTGCGAGTGTATGATCGGTCCCGCCATTCCTCTGCGGAAACCGCAGACTCGCCTGACATTCTGTGYGCTTCCCATGAAGCGTTTGCCGTCGACTGGAACCCGCACAGGCGAGCGTTTCTTGCGGCTGCGTCCGCGGCCGGAATCGCTCTTTGGGACCTGCGCAGACAATTTGTGCCGCCTGCCCAGATCCAGAGCGATGCGCTGCCKCCATCGCTGCCGGCCCAGTTGGAATTGGCAACCGCCCACGCCTTCAATGATTTGTGCTGGGCCCGCGACCATGACTCGCTGCTAATGGCGGCCGCCGAGGAAAACGCGGTCCATCTGTGGGATATTCGCGATAGCTCGCGGTCGGTACCCGTGTTGGAAATTTGCACAGCATCCCCAGTAAACGCACTGGATCTGCAKGGAACAAAAGTAGGCGCGGGTCTGTTCTCTGGGGAAATTGTCGCAGGCGACTTGCGGARCCCGCAGCATCCACTAGAAACCTTGGGCTCGCACGCGGGACCAGCCACCGCAGTACAGTTTTCGCCCACAAGCGGCAGGCTTGCGTCGGCGGCAGAAGATTCGCAGGTGCGCGTCTGGGACAACACAGCGTTCGTTCACTGCGGACACACCATGGCAGTGTCAGACATATCATGGTGTCCTCATTCGGACCTGTTGGCGTCGTGTGCTAACGACAACTCGTTACATMTCTACTCCACGACTGCTCTCTGACCATGTTCAACGGAACCTCCAGAAAATTCTTTATCTGTGTGTGCATCACACTGGCGCTGTTCACGGCAATTGGAATGATTCCAGCAACACACAGAAAAAGATTGCTGAAACCTATCAAGTCCCTATACACAGACGAGTCAAACAAGGTAGAAACGGCAGATATCGAGCTGTCCGAGTCACCTAAGGTGATGGTGCAGACGGACGACGCCAGCGAAGAGGTCTTGGACCCTCAACAAGACCCTAAACACCCTAACCAGGTGTTGCCTGTGGCAGCGTCGCCTGAAGATAACGCCGCAGCTAACAATTTATTATAAAGCCGATACACATCAGTTACCTGTACCACTCAGACGCACAGTGGATCCATATTTTTGTAATTTAGTTAATAACGCATCCCCATTCTTGATTAACTGGTGATATTGGTGGTTTTTGTCCTCCTTTCTAATAGTCTCGATGATACCGCCAACCTTGTCGATTTTGCATCCAATCTTCTTGTTTGGGATGAACTTGACCAGGTCTTGCTCCAGAAAKTCGACCCCGACACCAAAACTTTTGGCCATCGAKTTRAGAGAAATYGATTTGTAACTCTCCAACAGCTGACAATACGCTTTGCAACGTATTTCTCTAATATAGTAATTGTTATGTTGGACTAGAAATCTATCCCTTTTCAAAACTTGATTGCTGACTTCCACCAATCTAGGGAAGAATTCCCCATACATGGAGTTGTARAGACTCGAAATCAAGTCGTAAACACAACCAATATCTTTCTCGTGTTCAACTTTGATGGACAGAATTTCAGGATTATCAATCAGCTTTTCCTTCAAATCCTTTCTTTCAAACACAATAGCCCCACAAACAAGGGAATATTGTGCAATTTTTTCATAGCTTGTCAGTTCTGTCGACGTGAAAGTGGATAGCGATTCCGTCAAAAGTTTTCCCCCCTCAACAAATTCCCTAATACTCATCAGATAAATACCTTGATAGGTCTTATATCTGTTTTTTCTTTCCCAGTCTCCACTACCCTTTTCAATTAACTCGTTGGCTTTTTCCAAATATTTCTTTATGATGCTTTTGTCGTTGTAGAAAAATCCTAATCGAGCAACTAACAAATATAAATCGATTTTACCTCCACTACTACAACTGGATAAACCAACGACTTTTTCAACAGTCTCTTCACAGCTCGAAAGATCTCCAATAGAGCAGTAAAATTCACTCAACTTCACCCATTTCTTGACAATCTCAAGTTCGCTTTCATCTTCTTCTTTCAATTTTTCAATCTCCTCCAACAACTTTCCAACTTGGTCTTCAACTTTTGTATTCATGTTCTCATATAAACCTTGGTTCCATTCAATTCCATTCACTTTCTTTTGGTCATGGAGATATTTATAGTAGACGGTCATACAGTTATCCTCAATTCCTTTCATTATCAGTTCCGCACTACCTCCGAGTCCTGTTTCATGAWGAAATACCTCATCAGAGACACGATAGTCTGGAATGATCACACTGTTATTTGCTTCAATTTCACTCATTGTTACACTTGTCGAATATAGTAAAACAGTGTTTATCAGCCCGTTTTGCCACCCAAGACAGATAAAATCGCCACTTCAATTTTGAAATGCCAATCTTCGCTCGACGTGCTTGCGCGTCTGGAGGAATGCCACATTATTGAAAAGCTAAGCTATATTCAACAAAAACTGTAGTGGGTAAGAAAAGATACTGCTTGCTTGCTCAAAGATGTCTGAATATCCTTGGCAGTATCTTACAGACTTGTTTGTTAATAATATAGATAGTCAAAAAGATGATTTGATACAGCAGCTCACCACTACTCCAATCGTGAATGAATTTTTTTATGAAATTTTGTTGACTATTGCCGAGTTCAAAAATGATAGAATTCCTTTAACTCAATTGAATCAACTATTGAATGATTTACTGGTAAGTGTTGATATAGCCAAAAGAGTAGAATACAGTGAGTTATTTGTCATACTCTCGCAGTCATTTGTTCCATCAGAATACATAAATGGGTTTTTGAAGGACTGTGTCATCGACAAACGTTTCAAAGTCCTGTACCTTGATAAAACAACTTTGAGAACAATTGGAATATTTCCGGATTATAACAAACACTATTTCAACGATGCAAGATCCAGAATCTTTAGTATAAATACATACTCTTCATTACATGAGTCGAGCGAAGGATATTCCAAATTCATATCCACCCTTTTTGTCAATTTTGATAATCTCAGATTGAATAGATCAAGCAAAGTTCTAGACATGTCAAATGATCAGCAAATGCACTACTTGTGGAATTTGCTATACAAAATTATTGAATTGCACTCCTTGGACTATAACAGGTGCTTTTTGCTTACATTGAACATCCTTTCAGAACATGCCTTCACAAAGGAAAATGTGGATCTAATTTTGTCCTTCTATAAACATTCACCATGGAATCAGCATTACTCATTGAACCAAAGTATTCAAACAACCATAATTGATTATCTTCTCAATTACATTGATACTAAAAGTGATATAAAAGAACTCAAATTGATTACATTGTTAATTAAACAAGAATTTTTGGATTTCTATTCAATCTATGAATCACTCTCACCATTAGATTTTAAGATTGATTTGGAACAAGTGAAAATAACTAGTGACGGAACCAATAGTGAAATTAACAATTTATTCAAAACAATTCAGGAAGAATTGAATAAAGAAACAGTGACTGTATCCGCACTAGCATCAGCTAGTATCTTACCTGATTCCGAAGACGAAGACGAACAACCACTCACAAAAACACAAGAAATTAAAAAAGAAGAAAAAGCCGTTCAAACTGTTGATGAAAAGAAATTGATGCTGAGAAAAATTAGATTTTTGCAATACCTGTTGGAATTCAAAATGGTAGATTATGCTTTGTTATTACTGAAAGAATATCCTTGTATGCCATTTATTTCCAATGAAATTGCGGATAATATCAACTTACTTATTTTAGATGAGCTAGATAAGGATTTTGAGGCTGATACTATAATTAAATCCATTGACTTGTTTATCGAATTCAATCAGTCTAAAATTTCTCGAAACCCTTCTATCATCTATAAAATGGTTAGATTGGTTAACAGATCAATTACTGAAAACTACAAAACCAAAGATTTTTGGTTACAATATTTCAGAATATACATTTTCCCACAGTTACAATATACTACAAACATCCCATTGATTAATGAGTGTTTTCAAGTTCTGAAAAACCACTTTACCTTAGAGACAAGATATAATCTCTATGGTGATTATCTCAACTCATACAAAAGAGATGATGTTGCCAAATTGACATTTGATAAGTTTGAAAAAAATACCAAAGATTTACTGAAAAGATTGTCTATTGAGAATGTTGGTCTGTTAAGGATCACACTTAACAAACTTATGTCAATAAATCCTTTAGCCGTTTCGAATGTTTTAATAACAAACATTGAAAGCTACAATAGTTTGATTGATCTGGTTACTACATGCTCCCAGTATTTCAATGATTATGCATGGGATGTACTTACCTTTCAGTTATTGAATAAATTAACTAGCAATAGATCAATTGTTTCAAATGATGGACTTAACTATAACCTATGGTTTTTAAATATTAACCAGTTTATTGGTACCATTGCAGCAGCGTATCCTAATAAATTTCAGTTGAAACCGATTTTGAAATATATTTTGAAAAATCTTAATACTAGTAACTATGATGTTATTGGTTTATTTAAAGAGCTGGTGAATTTGATGACTGGTATAAAATCCATCAACAATTTAACTGTCAAACAAATTATGAGAATGAACGGTGAATCCAGTTTGAAAAAATTGGCCTATATATCCATTCAAGATAATAGATTAAGCTGCTCTAAAAGCTGTAATAAATTGTTGGAACTGTTGTTCGATGATGAAAATATCCAAATTATTTACCGACTATGTCGAATTCCAATTGATTTAATTAACCAGTCCGATGATAAGCCTTTGAAGTTTATCAACTCTAAACTGGATGAGGTTGTTTCGCTTAATCATATTCTTATTCAATCAATTGAAGCTAATCTTTCCGCCGATGTTTTTGTAGAGAAAGTCGAACCAATTGATAAACTAATCTCAAACTATAAGATYCAGCTACCATGGGCATTTGAGTTATGGAGGAAGCATTTATCATTGAGTGTAATACCATCAGTGGAATTACCAACTAAATCATTATCAAAATCATTTTATTTCATGTTTTGGAAATTATCACTATATGACATTAACTACGAAGATTTATCCTATATGATGGAGTATTCAGACTTGAAATCTACTATAACTGGAAATAGCATGAAGCTAAAACAAAATAGAAGAGAGCTTAAATCAAATGAAATCCAAAATTTAGAAAGTAAAAACGAAATGTTTTTGAATATAGTGACCAGCATCAAAAACGATATGAAGGTTCATGAAGCCAACAATTCACGGATATTGGAAGGATTAGCAAAAGAAAAGGACRAATGGTTTATAACAGAAAATGCCGACGAAACATCTAAAGACATTATAGAATACTGTTTTTTGCCACGGATAATTCATTCACCATTTGAATCAGTATTTGTTGCCAAATTTTTGTTTTATTTGAATAAATTAGGATGCTCCAATTTYAGTTTATTCAATTTGCTAGAAAATTTGTTCAATATTGAGTATTTGAAAAACACCTTTTTTACAAGTACCAATGCAGAAATTGAAAATTTATCCATATTTTACCAGTTACTGTTTGAGAAATTGAATGAATGGTGGAGCGATGAGAAACTTTATGAACTAGAAACCAAATTGAAGGATCATTCTCATTTTAGAACTACCTTATACCAGTGGAATATGAAGTTATTGACCCAAATTATGAATAGTTTAGATTCCAAAAACTATACAACCAGAAACAATTGTATTGTCTTTATCAAAACGATTCTAGGTCAATTCCCCAAAATTGAAGAACATGCCGATAAACTAATAGATAAATTAGAGTTGGTGTTCCAAGAAGATGCGAGAGATGATATAAGATTATCTTGTCGGGCATTGATTGGATTGATTACATTTGAAAGAAATAAACTAATCAACATATGGGAATTTTATGAAATGGAAGCCAGTGAAAAGGATTCAGCCATGAAGATCAAAGAAGAAAAGGTTAGAAAGGAAAAGGAAAAAGAAGAGGCCATTAAGCAGAAAATAGCCGAAGAGGAAAGAGTCGAAAAGGAAAACAAAGAAAGAGAAAGACTAGCTAGAGAAAAAGAACGTGAAGCTGACAAGAATGAGGACCACAAGGTGGGATACGGACTAGTTGGCTTAAAAGACGGAAAGAAAGACAAGGACTCCAAGGAAGATAAAAAAGAGAAAAAGGATAAAGACGATAAGAAGAAGGAGAAAAAAGAGAAGGAAGATAAGAAGAAAGAGAGGAAGGAGAAGAAGGAAGAAAAGAGAGAAGCGAGAAAGAAGGAAAGTAAAGAAGAAGTGAAGAAGGAGAGTAAAGAAGAAGAGAAGAAGGAGAGTGAAGAAGAAGAGAAGAAGGAGAATAAAGAGGAGATGAAAAAGATGAGTAAAGAAGAAGAGAAGAAGGAGAGTAAAGAAGAAGAGAAGAAGGAGAGTAAAGAAGAAGAGAAGAAGGAGAGTAAAGAAGAAGAGAAGAAGGAGAGTAAAGAAGAAGTGAAGAATGTGATTACGGAAGAATCGAATCAAGGAATTTCCCCGGAAACAAAGAAAGAGCAACACACTGAGAAAGGCCAAGCGGACGTGAAGAAGGAAGATACATCCGATACAAGCTTAGAACSCCGCAAGCTGGATGATGKTGAAAAATCAAGGAGATCTTCCATGTCCAAAGAAAAAAAAGGAGACAATTCCAAGACCTCCAAAAGAGAGAAAGAGAAATCTCCAGAGAAAAAAGAACGAAGACCCTCCAGAAACCACTCAGAGTCGGCCAATCTGACTTCCAAACTCCCTTCTGGTCCGTCGTCTTCTCTTCCRTCCAGACCACATCACCAAACMTCTCAGAAGTACCACCAAAAACAYMTCCAATCCCATCCCCAATCCCATCCACAGCAACACCGCCGCTACCAAAGCGATTACTATTACTACCCTCCCCAGCCTAACCACCGTTACTACAACCAAACTCCACCACCYCAAACTCAAGCTCAAGCTCAAGCTCAATCATCTGCTCCACTGCCACCCCCATCTACCCCCCCTCCTACCAAAAGAACCGCACCGCAGGATCCCGCAGTCAAACGTCGTCGTTAACGTTCATCTGCTAGCATTTTTCATCTTTTATAGCAACTTGTATAATTAGAATGTTCTGCTCTGTGCCAAGCCTCCCCTTTCGGCTGACTCTTATCTTATCGCGCGTAGCGCGCTGAGTGGTTGGCGAGAAGTTGCGTTTCCATGCATATAACTGTTGCTTTTAGATGGAAACATTTGGTGAGGGCAAAAGGACACCGCCAAAAACACGGCAACATGACCGAATCAGCGTCTCCGAACATGCACTCGTACAACGGGACTATCACCACGGCAGTGTCTGTGGACACGTCTCCAGAAGAGGACGTGCACCAGACGAACGTGTTTGACCCCCGCTCGGCGGGCGGCTCTGCCACCAAGTCGAAACTGACATCCATCATTAAAAGCAAACAGGCCGATACTCAGCAGAAACTGGCGCCTTCGACGATTGTTGTCGAAGATGTAGCCCCAGAGTTTTCGGAAGTGCAGCCATATGTGCCTAGGTCTCAGGCAATTCCTGCAGCAGTGACTATTGTATCACACTCCTCGTCCAATCTGACCAACGCAATGACCGTGGGATCGCTTTCTAAGACGCCTAATTCGTCTCTGTCACAGCTGTCTACCAGCATTCCATACTCTGCCCCTGGAAACCATAAGCCTTCAGTGTCAARCTCGATCTCAACGTCGTTCAGCAACATGCCAATCAACGGTAATTTCATCACGGGCCAGCACCTGTCGTCCCCAACTGTCACTTCGAGCCAAATCGAGTCCAGATTTGTGGTTTCAAAACAAAAAATCGAAGCTAGAGCCATTGCAGCATCAAACCTGTCATTATCTGCTGCCAACAACACCAAATCCTCCTCATCGCTTGCAAACTTCTTTTCGAAATCGAGAAGAGCAACTGCCACCAATTTCGACAACATTCCATCCTCTCCCATCGGCATTAATAACAACACATACCACCATCATAATGCTTCTGCACATGGACCCAACTCTTCACCAGGAAATCAAGAACTACACTCTCGTTCTTCCCATTCCAGTAACGAAAGCAACTCTTCTCATACAACAAGACACTCGTCAATGGCGGATCTGAGAAGATTCTTCAAAAGATCATCTTCCATTTCTCATCAGCCTTCGTCATCTCCAAGAGTTTCTAATTTGAGCGCAGGCCTGACCCATAATCGCCAACAGAGTTCTGTTTCCAGCGGTACCTATAATCCAGTGCAAGTCCCACCACACTCACACGGCACTTCAGCATTGTCAAATACTCCAAACTTCAAAAATCCAAATTTTGGCAATTCTCCACTTTCCAATAGCATTTCTGCTTCACGAAACATTCCGATTGTTGAAGCAGCATCCAATGAACCTGGGTCTGTTTCTCCCGAATTCCGTAGATACGCTACTTCCCCTAGTACTTCTATTTCTGGGAATACTCAATTATCAACATCTGCGTCGTCTATATCAATTGGAGGCAATACTACCCAGTTACCTTTCAGCAAGAGATACCACAAGTTTGGTGAGAATCTAGGTGCAGGTGCAGGTGGACAAGTTAAGTTGGTCAAAAGACTTACAGACTCTAAAGTTTTTGCAGTCAAGGAGTTTAGAAACAAGTTTGTGACCGAAACCAAAAGGGACTACACCAAAAAGATCACAAGTGAATATTGCATTGGTTCTACTCTAAAGCATCCGAATGTCATTGAAACTGTTGAGATTAGTTTTGAAAACGATAGATTGGTCCAAGTTATGGAATATTGTGATTACGATTTATTTGCAATTGTCATGTCGAACAAAATGGACGAAAGCGAAGTCAATTGTTGCTTCAAACAAATTTTGAATGGATTGAGATATATTCATTCGATTGGACTGGCACACAGAGACTTAAAATTGGACAATTGTGTCATTAACAAGGACGGTATCGTGAAGATCATTGATTTTGGAGCCGCTGTGGTTTACCAATACCCATTTTCAAACAATTTAATTGAAGCAACGGGAATTGTTGGATCGGATCCTTACTTAGCACCTGAAGTTTGTGTTTTCAACACATACGATCCAAGACCAGTTGACGTTTGGTCCACTGCCATAATTTATTGTTGTATGATGCTGAAGAAGTTTCCGTGGAAAATTCCAAAACTCAGCGATACCAGTTTCAAGGCCTTTGCTTCTCGAGAACCTGGTGTGACATATGGTGAATTGCTAAAGAGATTACCRGACCCACCATCCTACGAGTCCAATGTGCAAACAATCGATGCCCARGTTCCTGAAAAGAAGACTACACCAGAAACCTCTGAAACCGACGACACCTCCAAACATACTTCGAATTTGATGGGAGAGGAAAGACTACTAAAYGCTCTACATGTCCAAGTCAGGCCATTGATTAGTAAAATGGTGAGACTTGCTCCTGCATGCCGGATCACAGTGGACGAGTGTTTTCAAGACGAATGGCTCCAATCCGTTCAAATGTGTTCCATCATCAACGAATCCGGCGAGTGTTCTATAGACGGTAAATTGATACCTGCCAACGATCATGAACATACGCAAGTTGATCAGAGCGTGGCTCACATAGCATCTCTTGAAAGAGCTAAACGTAAAGATGCTGCCAAAAAATAACCAGACGCTGGATTCGTTGTTGCCATATTTTACACCCCATTCTATATCCCTGCTCCCTGGTTTCTTACCAGGGTTGATTCTTCCACTTCCATTTTTGATCTCATTTATAATCCTCTCCAAGCCACAGTTCACTGTAAATACTTTTATAATACCAAAAYGTTAAACATTTTTTTGAAAGCTTCCTGATTGTAAAAGGTATCGATCTTTTTAGCGCACAATCGATGCTCGAGAATTTTCAACTTCTTCATGTCGAGCATGAATTTCAGTTGGTGACATTAGTGAGAATTGTAGAAAAGTTGACCGTTTTCAACAGCCAAAGCAACAACCATACAGCATGTCAAAACAGTTGAAAGATGTTTCAGTCAAACTTATAGTAGGTGCAGGTAAGGCTGCACCAACCCCACCAGTTGGTCCTGCCTTGGGTTCGAAGGGTGTGAAAGCTATTGATTTTTGTAAAGAATTCAATGCCAGAACTGCCCATTACAACGTGGATGTGCCTATTCCTGTCAAATTGGTAGTCAGACCAGACCGTACCTTTTCATTTGTGACGAAAAGTCCTTCTACTACATGGCTGTTATTGCAAACYATTGGAAAGGAAAAGGGTTCCGATAATCTTGGTAAGGGTAAATTCGAGAAACAAGGTTATCTGGGAACCATCTCCCTGAAACATATATACGAAATCGCCAAAATCAAAAAATCGGACGAGACACACAAATCTATACCTTTGAAGGAAATCTGTAAAGCCGTTATTGGTACTGCCAAAACTCTGGGTATCCAAGTTGTTGCTTAATGTTCCACTACTCCCACATGTAAATATTATCTATACGCAATTGTATACTTCTTGGTAGTTGAAACCTAACATATGCAAGATATCTCTTGGTATATAWACAGTTGTGAAATTATCAAAAGTTTTAAAATTGTTATAATTTACACAGCCTTTTCTTTTGTAAGAAAAATCATACACTCATTTACGTCTACGTTTGTTGGAGGATCCATTTTCTGATTTCTTCCTTTTCGTTGGGGAAGAGAGGTTGGAATTTGAAGGTTCWTGTTTGAAYGTTAATCTTTCATAGATTAGATAATAAGCACCAGAATCTGACAAAGCCTCATTTTTAGGGATTTTGTTAACATAATCGTCATCGTAAGTTGACCATGAGTTATCGATCTCTCTACAGTGAGCAATGTAATGGCCGGAAGAAACAGATCTACCCTGATGCACAATGACGCTAGTCAACCTATACATGGATGGCGTCTCCATTGTAGTTGTGWATTTAGACAGGTCCAAATATTCAGGATATGTCACATCYGCCTTTACCTTTTGTGATTGCTGTCCATTGAATCTGAATCTTTTCAAATGGATTGATAAAGTTTCAGGCGATCTCTGAATTGTGGATATTTTGATAGCGTTGGTTTTAATATTACATTTTTCACAAACATAACCCGATTGGTCCCTTGCATCTGTCCTGATAATTTCAGGCGCAAAAAAATCTTTGATTGCATTTTCTAACGAGTACTTTCTAGTGACGGATTTAGTTTCTTCTTCTGCACCGTTACTGACCGAATTTTCGTTTTCTCTTCGTACGTTTTCTAATTTTTCAGAGTTGGAGTCCAATTCTGGAGACAGAGATCTATTGATTTCGTCTTCTGCCAGCAGTATTCTTTGTTGTAAAATTTTTGATAACTGAGATTTAGCTATATCACTTGACGACTCACAACCTTCCACTTGGGTTTTGAAGCTTTCAAGATGTTTTGGATCCAAGAGAAGACTCGATCTCTTTTTTCGGTTATCCAATCCCAAACTTAAGTCATAAAACTCTTGYTCTGTTCTCGAAATATGTCCACAACTTTTACAAGTGACTGTTTGGTCCAATAACCCACCAAATATATCATAAATGATGCTTTGGTTCAATTTGACACCTTTAGGAGTAGAATCTTCTTGTAGTCTTGACATCAAAGACATGAAATATTCATGCGAATCTTCTTGTTGCCATTCTGACATCATGCAGTTGATATCTTCTAATCTTCTAATGAGCTTTTTTGGATAGATCCTAGCCAACTTTTTGGAAGGATTTTCTATTTTGTACATTTTGTTGATGGTTGAGGCCAGAACTTTACTGACCGAGTTAGGCTGGATGACATCGTCATGTTTTCCTTCGTTGACTTCTAATAGATATCTGTTCAGAGAAGAAATGTGCGCCAATGATTGAACAGCTGCATTCATATAGCAGGTGACACCGTGATTTTCCAAACCCAAAGGCTTTGCAACCTGAATTTTTTTACTCCACGATTTATTTATTCTTTTTGAATTGTTTGAACCGTGGTTTTGGGCTGTTTCATTTAAGTCATAAAATTGAGATACATCAAAATTATTTTCAATCAACTTTTTTGACACAGGCGACTTTTCAGCCTCTTGAGACACTGGAGTTGGTGGAGTAGGATTCGAGTCTTCTGATGAAACTTGGCTCGTCAGAGTATCCTGTTTCAAATCATTTATTAGAGAACCCTGTTCACTCTTTACATCCGTGAGCTGTTCTTCGCTTGATGAGTTGGTGGATGAAGTTAATTCTTTGCAATTGACATCCATCGAAGATGTTTCGTCACTTTCCACCTCACCATCACTATCACTACCACTATCACTATCACTATCACTATCACTACCACTATCACTATCACTGGCATTGCTTTCACTTTCAGCAGTATGGAAATCTTCATCATTTTCATCGTCTTCGAGTTCATCAACCTCATCATTTTTATTGTCATCAACTTCATCAATTCCATTTCCATTTCCATTGTCATGAKTTTCATTATTCAATGTTTGTGGATCTTCAACGGTCTGCAGCTGCGATTTCACATACTGTTTAGATTGTTCCGCCAACAACTTTCTGAGCTTTTCCTTTTTATCTTGTGCTGGCGAATTCAATGACTCTTCATTGTTATCACCACCATCCAAGCTTCTTTTTTTGGACTTCTTGTCCCTTTTCTCGCCATTATATTTTTTGTCTGTATATTTAGCAATGGCCTCTGCCATTGATTTAGGACGCACCATGTTTGTTTTTGCCTTAGTGTCGGTCTGGATATCTGAGGAGTTTGCGTCTTCTGGAGAATGAACGTCTGAGTTGGTGTTTGTTTTTTTATGTGAGTTGAAAACAATGTAAGAACACGGTTTGATTGACACTATATCTGGATTTTTGGCCAGTTTAAAATGTAATGGTTCTTTTAGCAATTTTCCAATAATGGGATTGAAAGTCGCTTTTTTAGAGCCAGCTTTGACCTTTTTTTTTGTGCTGTTGCTGGTGTTGGTGCTGGTAGTCATATTTTTCAATTCCACTTTACCCATTTTGATGTTTTTTTTTCACCGGAACCGCGTTTGATTGATCTGGAAAAAAATGCGTACTAGTATGCTTTTGAGGGGGGAAAAAGCACGGTACGGTACAGTGTATGTCAAGGGTATAATCACACAATGGTTAGAAGCCAAAGAAACAACCTACAAAAACCCTACTTCAGACAACTCAAGACAGAAATCTTAAGAAAGCCGAAACAAAGCTGAGACGAAAACGTAAAAACAAACAACAAAGAAATAAGAAAAGGAAAAAAAAAATTAAAAGAAAAAAAAAACATCAACTTCCTCACTAATGAAATAAAAAAAAAATGCTTCTCTTTCAGTARCAAAATCACCTTGCATCYTTATCCATTTTCACACATTGAATGTTTTATAGAGAAAATGTTCCAATAGTCTTYACTATTGTACCATCAATAACCCAAYAATGATATGTAAARACATTCCTCCTTGTATGATGACAGTATGAACGTTGCTGCATACCACAAGTGGAATTCGCGTTGACATCCTGCTACATGTCCAAGATTCAATGGTAGCCGAACTGGTAGAAGGGATCGTAGCAGAAGCTGTAGCACAGATTGCGAAGTAATATGTATTGAAAAAAAAAAAGTAGATGGATGTCATGAAAACATGAGGTTGTAGAAAGAATGGTCTTTGGGAAAGTTGATGGTACAATTTACGGAATTGAATKGRGTCCAAGGTCGAGATGCATATTTTAATATCGATGGAAAAGTACACTCTCAATAGTCTCAAAGTTGAATCTGCAGTCTTCCTTGGAATAAAATCCAGACAACAAATTGTATTGTCATCTAAATTGATGGTATTGTTCAAAGTATGGAGAACCCTTCRGGGTGTTCAAAAGTGGTAGCACATGTGGCAGGCAAAAGGTGAACCAACACGTCGATCGACGCCCACACTCCAAGCAGAGAGCTTGAGACCCATCTTTCCTCCGGTGGGGGGCATTTATCAGGAGAAYAACGGGAAGTTGCAGTGTTGAATCCATTTATCCATTTTYCCATTATGACAATTGAGTTTGTCTTGTGTTTGAATCGTAATGGGAARGTTCGGATGACCAGGTTCTACAATGAAGCCGACCCAAACTCACAAACGCAGCTGATAAATCAAGTCCACGCTAAAATAAATAGAATCATAAATCTTGACACAAAGCAGACACGGCAAGCTGTKAATAGCTTTATTCTGGAATCAGAACAAGGAGATCGACACTTGAATGTTGTTTTCAAGAAGTACAATGGTCTGTTTTTCGTAATTGCCAGCAATGAATCGGATGATTCAAGTAGRCTGAAATATTTGAATTTCATACCGTTTTTTGTGGAGACGTTGGAYGAATATTTCGATAAGGTCAATGARTTGGACCTCATTTTCAACTTTTATAAGCTYAACTCTGTTCTGGACCAATTTGTGGTGAATGGAGAATTGATTGTAAGCAGTTTTGAGCCCACCGCCACCGCCACCGMCACSGACATCCCCACKCAGTCGACAATAGAGGGATTGTAATATATTTGGTTATTTTATATCATAAAAATATATAAATATATATTATATATAGAAAAAGAGTTATTTTTRGAATTAGTTATACTGAATAAATGATTAAACACATCCATCTAAACTTAGTTACCCTTTGGAGCTTCCTTGTAAGAAATACAAGCTTCTTCACCCATGGCAGAAACAATGGTGACAACTAATTCCTTACCGTCATCAAAGTCAGATTGCAACTTGGAACCTAAGTCACCTTCTGGGGCTCTGACATCTTCCTTCATGTCACCGTCGTTGTTCATCAAGGACAAGAAACCGTCATCAATGTCCAATAATTGGAATTCGGTTCTCTTGACAACTGGAACTTCCATGTTGTGGGTAGATGGAGACAAATCTTCTAATTTCTTTTGGGTGAAGATATCGGTGGCAATTAAATGGACCTTAGCGTGACCGTGCTTACCGGTCTTGGAGGTAGACATATCAATAATCTTACATGGTCTACCCTTGATGACAACGTGACCGTTCTTTCTCAAAGCGGAACATTGCATTGGGAAAGTTAAGGAGGAACCGGCATCGGCAACTTCGAAATTGTGTTCTTCGTCAGACATTCTGTTTACTGTATTGGTGTATACCTTCTAGAAAAGAGAAAAACTTTTTTTGAAAGGAAGAAACATGAAAAATACAATTGAAAAAACGCTTCCACTCACCCACTGCCTCGCCATTCGTCGTCGAAAATATTTTCCAATTTGATTTTTTTTTTCAAAAATGTGATTTGGGTGCGGGCCGGGTAACAAGAAACGCAGATTACGGGTCGATCGTCGCTAGTGCCAAGTCAGGGAATGGAAGCATCTCATGCATGCACATTGGTAGCAGAGTAGCTCTTAGCAAGGGAGGATGAGGTTGACCCCGAAGTGGGTACAATTTACAGGGAGGTGCGATAAGTTAGATGATATAAAAAGTGTTTATTCGGGTTGGTGTAGTCACCTGGACTCTCGCAGTATGCGCAAATCATGTTCGATTTCATCACCAGATAGTCCTTGCGGCAAGCCATACAATTTAGTGAAGTTGAGACAGATTTCCTGGGGGTCAAAATTGAGCATTTTGACTCTATCGATATCACTCAAAGACGTGTCAAAAATACTCACCAGGTTTAGTTCGGTTCTATTGGAGTTGGACTGGTTCGGATGACCAGAGTCGCTTGCTTTGATGTTTGAGTCGTCAGACTCGGTGGAATCATTGTTTATATAGGTGCCGCTTCGGCCGTTCCGTATTCTCAATTGACGACCACTACGTGAGTCAAGAAAATTCAAAGTCACCTTTGCACTATCCGTGTCTGTGTTCAAATTGGTACCGCTCTCATCATCGTCATCCTCGAGGTTTGAAGTTCCATTATTCTGGCTATCGTTGATTTGGCTCAAGGTGTTGTGCTGTGTTTGGGGCTGCACCACATTGAGGTTTACATTCTTGTTTATTATTCTTTTGTTGTTTGTAGTGGTAATACTACTGTCAACTTGCAGATCTTTCAACAAACGACTCTTCCGCCCTTTGGTATTACCAACGCTATATTTCTTTATCAAGCTTTGAGTGTTCTTTCCATCATTACCAACACGTGGCAGAGAATTCCTATTGGACTTCCGAAATAGTAAGTATAATTCTTTGAGAGTCGAACTGCTTGGTAGATATGTCTCAACCAAATCAATTATTTCTCGTTGTCCATTTTTAGACTTATCAACGGAATTATTCAAAACATGGGTTAAGTACGTACGGGAATTAGGATCCGTCAACTCCAAAAATTCCAGAGAACTGATACAATTTATGTTGAACACTTTATTGGAAATCAACTTATTGTAATTATCGAATATTTCTTCCCTCCTATTTGGAAAATCGCTCCGAAAGTATTTTTTCCAGATTCCATGAGATTTGTTATTATTTATACGTGAGAATTTCAGTTTGTTTCTATTAATTTTCTCCATTTCCATGATGAGATAGTTTTTCAGCTTCACTAACCTTGTAGTATAGTCAAGATATTGCATAGCCTTAATTTCTTTTGCATTTTCAATTGCTAGTTTTTCAGCAAGTATTTTCTTGTAGTTGGTGAGAGTTTTCTGATACAAGATTTCGTAGTCTCTCATTTCCACCAAATCTATTTCACTGTCAATGTATTCATCATCATTGTTTAATTTTTCAAGCAATGAAGTATACTTGGACCTCATGGCTTTATAAGATTTTACCAATTGTATTTTTTCAATTTCCAGCAATCTGGTGAAATAAGCCAGTTTATCATTATATTTCGAACGGGCACTATATTTTTCGTCAATGACAATCCGACATTTGGCTTCCTTGGACAGAATGAACAATTGGATGGAAGCTAATTTATCATTTTCGTCAAAGTCTTGAAATTGCAAGTTAACGACTGTAAACATGCTTTGAATTTGTTCAGTTTGCTGAGCAGTATGCTTCAATAAATTTTCAGCTTCTTCTGGATCGGAGTCAAGTTCCAAAAACCCTTCGTTATTTTGGTCATCACCTTCATCCTTGGCATCGCGTGTTTGAGGTAGATTTGAAGACGAAGCTGGTGGTGTCTCCCACAACGGTTTCAGTATGGTCACGGCGTTCGTATTAGTGGATATACTGACCATTTCCATTGGGTAGATTTTTCCGTCTGGGGTCATTACCAAGGGAACATAGTCGTTTGGCAGTTTGGGTATTCCATCGCCTAACAATTGCACCAAATTTGTCAATTTAGTGTACGTGTCATTGTTGTTCGCCACCACAGACTCATTGTTGTTTTGAATCAGCTGCATTTGTTCGTTGGTCATGCGTGGCATCTGTACCAGTTGATTAGGGTTGTTGAACAAAACATCTCTAATGAGGTCGGTATTTTCCACCACATACTGCTGTGCAGCACACGCCATCACATCTTCAAGATCGTCTGCACCACCCAGCCGCAGCTCTTCATCGCCCAGCTCTGATCTTACAGTGCCAGCACCGCTACCACCATCCTCCTGCATTTCGACGTCCTGTTGCATCTTAGCAGCAGGATTTTCCTCACCTAACCTCCCCACGGTTTTCTCTGTATTCAGCTCAGTCCCGCTCTCTCCCAACGTGCCCGCCGTGGCCCTGTTAGGCTGCAGGTTCCTCAACAGCTGTCCGTCAATCCGGAGCGTCACCACCCCGTCGTGCTCGCTCAGAGAACGCATAGCAAAACCTTCCTCCTTACACATAGCAGATTAAATGCATTTCTTGTTGAAAACAGACTGGTTTGCTTTTCGGCTCACCTTCTTCTTGAGCGCGCGTCGATCGACGCCCACTGTGCGTTTTGCCGTTTTTTCAGGCGAGTATCCAGCGATTCAAATACACACAGTATAAAGAAATCTATATATTAATACAGCGGTACAGCGATTTCAACATAGATGCTCTTTTGGAAAAGAACAAAAAAGAAAACCGCTCTCTCTTGCCCTACAGGCGGTGTAGGGCAAGAGGGTAGCGGTGAAAAGCGAGAAAAAGCGTCAACCGACAGTTGATGAGGATATAGAGTGGCTTTTATAGCGTGCTAAGGAAAAACTCTCGGCTTTATCCATGATCTGCACTGGTGCCTGTAGTGCGAACGTTAATTATATAAACCCGGCGGCCCATAATGTGGTATTGTGTGTTCCAAATTGGCTTGCTGATGTTGTGTCCGTGCACGGAAAGACAATAGTGTGGCGATGCTGAGAGGCCGCCTTGCGTGATGGGCAGCCAGCCCTTGTAGGTGGGTGGGTGGTATATATGGCGCAACGAATTGTAAAACAGGCAGATATAAGTGCACCGAAGACGCAGCCCCAGCCGCATTGGTTGGCATCGCTAGGATTATCAAAACCCTGCCCCTCACCCTGGAAAGGAAAGGTTATTATTGCTGTAAAATAATATACATACCCTAAGATCCCGATCGGGACTGATCGGCTGTTGGCGATAAATACTTATAAATAGCAGCAGCAAATGAAATGTAGACAACTGTTGATCACGATGAGAAAGGTCCTGAGTACTGTTCGATTTTACACTAGATTACAAAGATATTGTATATCCACTAACGTGTGAGTGTTTGGGCTTCTCGTCCAAAAAGGAAAAGAGAGTATTATGCATCTTGTGCAATATGCAGTTTTTCTGCGTTGGCACGTACCCAAGCGACTGAAAATAATCTGTATGCAGCTATTCCTACATATCTTTTCGGCCAACGACGGCGAGGTCGCCTGCATTCTTGGTCATTTCTTTCGTAAATTTTGTAAACGGTCATCCACTATAAATACCCAGACATGCATCCATGCAAGTATCTAGGGGATTGTGTGAGTGTGAGTGCGCAAGCATGCGTACAAGCGCATTTGGGTACAAACAGTCATACACAAACAGTTCAACGATATTTCCACGTTCCAATCATGCATTAATACCGCAAACACGATGCCGGTAATATATTATTTAGCAGTCAACATTCCATTCGAGAACGTTTTTAACATCCCATAGCGAACAACTACACCCCAATCACATAATATATGCAGAACCATCAGCAGATTTCCAAAAATAGCTCTTCCATTGCTCTCCAGTTTTTAATTGGTCCCACTCAGCTCTTTTGATCATACCGGAATTATTGCAATCCATAAACTCAAGACGCATTTTGAATCCGCTTCTCATGACAAACGCTTCCAATATACTCTGTTCCAAAGAACTGATTCCTTGCAATCTCAGAATTCTTACCTTGGTCAATTGGTTAATAAGTTTCCAAATATCTTTGAAATCAAGAGTATTGGCATATCCTTTCAGAAACATGTCATCCCTCAAATCCATCTCTCTGTTGCAGTCACTCCAATAGATCAACCTATCGCTATTAAGCGTTTTAGGTGGCTGTTCATGGAAAATCTTAGTTCCCTTGCCCATAATCCAATCAAATGATTCAAAATCTTTAAGCTCATAGTCTCTTGCTAGTGATACATTGTTCATATTGATTTCCTCAATATTCACACACTCTTTCAATATGTGTAAAATGTACCCGACCGGTACATCCCGATTGAAACAATACTGTTTCAACAAAACATTCATTTTAGGATGGGGCGTGGAATTGACCAAACTAGGCCTTTCCATCGGGTCATTAAGTTCAGAATTTGGGAAAATTTCAGGATTTTCTTGGATTTTCACACGTTTCTGGTTTTGTATAGTTGCCTTTTTCTTTAAAATGGCCTTACTTGCTTGTTTCGCAGGCTTCTTTTTGGCCATACCAAAGGCCCTTCGAAATGAAAATATCTTTTCATCATGGTTCAAACCTTTCTTACTTGGTAAACCAAAGCTTGCAGATCTAGCTCTTCCAGACCTTTTCACTTCATTTTCCTTTGCTTTTGTTTTATGCTCAACATTGAACCTTTTCAAAAAGTCAAAAGAATTACTGTTTGGTAGAGATTTTGTTTGCTGTAACGAGCTCGACGAATTGAACTGATTCAGAGTGACCAGCGATGGTGACGATGACAATGTAGAAGTAGATGAACTAACCGTCAACACCGAGTTGGTTCTTTTCCTTGAACCTCTGACACCTGAATAGAGTGGATGATTTCTGTATTTCCAATCTCTCCAGCCAGCAAAAACATCACGGTTTTGTCCAACCAAAAATTCTCTTGCTATCGATGATCCATGAACCAGTTTACCTTGATACTTGAGACATTCCTCTTTTGTTAGATCTGCTGGAAAAATAATATTTGAGATATCCAACACTTTCACCAACTGGGTGTATTCTTTATAATTCATAATAGTGTGGACAAATTGGCCTAGTCTATATGAGGAAATAAATTTAGGATACGAATATAACCTGGGAATTGCCAACTTTTTGAACTGCTTATTCACGTAAATACAATTCAATAAATCTTTTTGGGTGGTGATAAATTGCAAAATTGACGAAATAATATTTTCGGGCAAATCATGAAAGTTTAGAGTTTTCAAAAGTGGCAAAGGTGACAAGGAAGAAGAAGAAGAGAGAGAGGCGGAGTTGTCCGATCTTACGTCACCCGAGACTGTTTTAATTACCTGCTTAATATTATTATTTGTTGTCAGTAATAGAGATATCAACTTGTTGTCTCGCTTTTTCCTATGCATACCAACATTAGGTGAGGTATCTAATTGGAGTTCTAGACTTTTGAAAAACTGGGGGTCAATAAATTTTTTAGTCCGGTAGTCATATATTTTTTGTGGGTTGATCAATGACCTGTAGGGAGGTAAATACTTATTCATCTCGTATAAGATGTAATTTCCATTGTGTCTCAGGTCAATGTTGGAGCACTTTCTCCTGCTGGGCGTTCTAGAGCCTATGGACGAAGCGATTCTATCGACTTCATTTGCTATTCTGGGCGAGCTATCAATGGAAGATATTGAACTAATTTGTGAGGCACATGAGTGAGCGGAGTTTATCAAATTTCTGTCTGGATTGAAATCTAGACGACTTTCATTTTGCTCTGCATCTTTCAAATACTGCAAATATTCTGTATGATCAATTTCTGAGTATGGCGGCGGTTGATCCGGTAACGATGTTTTTTCCTCTCCTCTTGAAAGAAAGGGTCCATCGAATTGTGCGGGGTTCAGTATTTCTTGGCGGTTGAAGTGAGCGCGTGAACCATCGGTGGGGGCATACAAGCTGAGTTTTTCACTTTCTAAATCACTGCCCATAAATTGGTAGGGTCCTGACTGGGATGATCTAGTATCCAATTGTGGATCATAATATTTGTATCTGCTATATATAGATCCATTGTTTGAAAAAAATCCCTCCGAAGGCGGGTGTAGGCCGTAAAAGTTTTGGAATCGATTTTCCACATCATCATTCAGAAACTCCTCGTCACTGGATATTTGTATGCTAATGAAATCCAAAAGAGATGTCTTTGATTTTAATGGGGTCACAGGTTCTTTTTTTTGATAAGCCAATGATGTAGGAGAGCATCTGTTCTCAGAATCTACAACAGCAGTTGCGCCATGTTGATTCTTATTTTCTGCTACTCTTGCTATATTTTCTATTGCTTTCACAACGGACGAGTTGTACACCCGTGGAGAATGATCCCTGTCCAGATTGGCGTCAATGGATTCATACAAGGAATCAACATCTTCCACATTGTGCTGTTCAGTTCCCGATTCCCGACTTAGGGTGTAAATTTGGTTTGTTCCGTGCTCATCCTTTTCGTGTTTGAAAATGTCCTGACATGATGCAGAGTGATCGGTTCCACTGCATTCAACCACATACCCAATTTCATCCATCGGAGCACCGCCACATTCTGTGATTGACATTTCCACAGTGTCCTGAGTGACATCTTTCCCYAACAGCAACGTTTGGTCTGCATCGTTGTCATCACTTTCGTTATCTAYGCAACTCCGCGGCAAATCTATCTGCTTTCTATTGGGAATGATTGTAGTGCAGTCCATATCTACAACACCAGTCTGCTGCAAAGTATGTCGGCTCGAGCTCTCTACAAATGTTTCCACCGTTTCCGCCATCTCTCTTAACTTATCTAAAAGCTATACACCTTAAAACCCATTATCTATCCAGAAGCAAGGATGGGACGGAACTTTTCAAAACATCTTATCCCTGGCTATGTGGCGCGGTGCGGTGCGGCGCGGCACAGCGAAARCCATAGTATAAAAAGAGCGTAGCAAAAAATAGCATGGCTATTACTAGAAAAGGCTGAAGGTGGAAATGTGATTCTAAAACAAACCCACAAAGTCAGTAGCCTGTTCCTCTAAAAGCCCCATAGATTGTTCCTGGAGATCCATCCATCTGACGGAAGCAAAGCGAGGATCATGAGATGTGGTTTCGACGATCTGCGGAACAGCATCAGAGGCGACCAGAAGACATATAGCATCGTGGCCTCCAGCACCCGGAACAACGCCTCCCAAGATTCCAGGCAGAGACGTTGCGGAATCTAGAAGTGCTGTCTGCTCAGGGGGCTCGATTTCTGCCCCGGATTCAACAGTCATGATCTTGAGATATTTCCGGATATTCTGTAYCGACTCAGCGATGCTGGAGAGTTCGACGCATCCAGAATGTTGCAATTGGACCCCACTGCAATGTGAAGCYTGGGTAAGTAAATCCTGGTATTTGGTTTGGTCATCAATGGAGATTTGGTGCAATTTTTGCAAGGAATCCACAAGTCGCATGTTGTTGGAGTTCAAATCAGTCCATATTTCAAGAGAATGGACTGGRTTCTCCTTGCGCCAGCTCTGAACTTTGGTGACCAATTTAGGAGTTTCCGAACCACCCTTCACATCCCCCATCAATAATCTCAAACCTCTAGGCATTGCGACGTTTTCATTTCTCATGTTCCAGTCTTGCACATCAACAAGGTGTACTAATTTTTGCATGCTTTCCTCGCAACCCGATTCCAGTACATCATTGATGATTTTGGGCTCAAATCTTTGATATATGATAGAGCCATATGTRGCGCTRGCGACATCAAAGCCTGATCCGATTTTACCTTGTGCTTTGCAATGCGCAACCTGGGCTAGATTATGCACAATTTTTTTCCACTTGRACATGGGGCTGCTGATTTCAAACTTATCAAACAAACTAGATAGTAAAGATGCAGTCATGCTAGTTACCAAACCGGCGCTGGATCCTAAACCTGTTTTATTGACTTTGGTGATTTCTTTGGTGTGGTACAAAAACGTCTGAGATTGATTTTCAGAGCTTTTCGCCACAGAGTTCTCTTGTGAATGATATTCTGCATCAGAAAACATGGTCACATTTATTTTTTTCTCTTGCAAATTCGGGTTTTTGYCCAAGGCGTAGCATAACACCGTCAGGATCGTGGCCTCCACAAACGGATTGCATCTTCCATTCTTTTCTTCCATCTTGTAATCCAACGAGTTTGCTATCAGAGCTTTCTTATCAATTGAATACTCCCACAGGCCATTCAAAAACTGTGGCGACTCCACCCGTAGTTCAAAGTTGCCGAGCTCTGGGTTTGCATTTTCCACTTTGGTTACAGAATGCATGCGTGCACTCAACGCAATCACATAGGCGCTGTATTTTGGATCCAAAACAAGATATCCACCTGCTAAAATTGCCTTTCCAGTAGCACTAAATGCCCTCATACCTTCAATGTCCGCATCAACCATTCYCTGCTACCCGAATCACCAACAACTTCGATATCTTATTGTGTCGTTTTCATACTTTTGTCCACAACAAAATGAAAAGTTGGCGTTTCTCAGCTCGACGAGCCGAATCCAGTGGCGCCGCGATGCCAAGCCATCCCCAATGTCCCCATAAATTCAATRGTAGCGAGAGCCGGCCAAACTACGGAGTTAATCTTAGCAATGGGCAAATTTCAAAATTCCTATATAAAGTGGGCGTTCTGATCCCTTTGTGTAGATAAGGCCAGGCATATATTTTTCAGTAAGAAGGGCCAAAGAAAACATGGGAACGCCMGAGAAGAAGGAAAAAAACCACTTGGTGGTGCTTATCCATGGGCTATGGGGRTCTGCACAGAATATGAAGAGATTGGARGCGGTTTTACATAAAAGTTTGCAGAGTTCGGATACATGTAATCTGTTCACATACTCTCCAGATTGCTTTTCACATTTTAAAACTTACGATGGTGTGGCTGCTATTGGGGACTACATCATTCCGCACTTGTTCAAACATTTGGAAGAATTGCACGCATCTCATAACGTGGACATTGATGAATTCAGTATCGTAGGTTACTCACTCGGTGGCTTGGTAGCACGTTATGTAGTTGGAGAACTCTACGAATTGGGGTTCTTTCAGAGATACAAACCAGCCGTATTCACTACATTTGCCACGCCACACTTGGGTAGCACTTTCTACAATAGAGCAAGTGTGCTCAATATTTTAGGATCTAATCTTTTGGGACAGACAGGTAAAGACTTGTTTATGGTTGARGGAAAAGAGGGGATTTTGTTTAAAATGTCKGAATTGGATGGCAAATACATCAAGGCACTGAAGCTTTTCCCAAAAAAAATCATCTTTGCAAATGTCAAATTTGACAGAACAGTGGGGTTCTACTCAGCATTCATCACGAAATACAACCCGTTTGAAAACTGGGATGAACTAAGCCTACAATATGTGCAGGATTTACCCGTGACAATATTGAGGGAAAATGATCAGCTCCTCAAACCTTTCATAATTGATTTCAAAAACTCAGCTAAGATTAAAGTTGATCAAAAATCAAGTGAGGAAACTACTGATGATTCYGAATATGTCCATCCAATAGAGGGCGGGAAGAACAAACTGSTGCTATCATTTGTATTGGCTGTRATGRGTCTGGCGTTCCCTATCATTGTAACTGTCAGTACATTTGCAACCGTCAAAAGTTACTTTCGCAATTACATTTTAACAAAACCAGATTTTCCTGCCCTTTTGGATACATTTTTATCATCTGTCGGTAAAAAGACAATTGGAAAATTTGATCYAGGSAAAGAAGAAACAACAGACGATTATAATCACTCAACACCCCAAAAAGAGCACCAATTCAATGTTTCAAATATAACCAGAAGTGTTGTTGAGAACGGGTTGAATATTATCGATGAGAATTCTGACCTAGATGAAGACTTGGAGCAGCCTATTTCCAAAAAAGCATATGACGAATCATTGAAATCCTATACCATTGATGTAGAATTTGAACTGGAGTTTGAATCCCGATCAAAGGTTGTAACTAAGTTGGAATCGTCAATGGTGTCTGATATTCAGGGTTTACCAATCACTGAAGACATTGAGCCATTACCTTTTTCTGAAGTAAGGGAAAAGATACTAGAAAACCTCAACACTATTGAATTTTTGAAAGTGCCYGTGTTATTGCATACTTTGAACGCACACCAATCTATTGTCGGAAGACGTGGTTTTGAGAGAACCCCCGAGTCGATACCGATTTTATTTYTATATGGGTTCCTTGTTGAATCCATTCTCAAATGAATACTACTCGAGTACCCCATTTTTATTACCCTGAATCTATAGCTCTTATGCACCAACGTACGGTGTCTAGTAGTCAGATTATATACCAAACAGTGCTGAAATTCTAGTTTTTTTTTGTTACAAAAATTATAGATTTTTGTCGTTAACAAAGGGTTTAAAGTCTAAATTATTGTAAGGTCACATAGTTGGCTGGGAAGATTTTTCTTTGTCCATTCAAAGATCCTAACCACCAGTCTTCATCAACTTTTTCAATGTCAGTAATAATATCACCTTCTTTGAAAGGCAATTCGTCATCTTCCACAGTATCATAATCATATTCAGCGACAGCGGTCAAGCCTTTATCTTCTACAGTGGCTTTCTTTTCAACCGGCTGGGYCTCCTTGACAGGCTCTGTAACTTGTTCAGTTTCCTTCAAAGAAACATAAGAAGCAGGGAACAAACCGGTTTCGCCGGCTTTGTTGGTACCTTGCCACCAGTCCTCGTCAACAAACTCGATATCAATAATAGTTTCACCTTCTAAGAATCCTATCTCATTATCTTCGTCCTTTTCGTAGTCGTATTCGGCGATAGCAGATTTTCCAGAGGACTTATTTTCTGACTCAACAGCWACACTAGGAGTGGCTGGAACCGGTTCAGATTTCTCGACWGGTTCAACCGGTCTTGGTGGTAAGGATCTAGAAACAGGAGCAGAARCAGGAGCAGGGGTAGACTCTTCTTCRTCCCAGGCATCATCATTTTCTTCTTCCTCATTATCTTCAAATTTGGAGAAAACATCTCTCTTTGGTGGAGGTGGGAAAGATGCTGTTGGCTTCTCCTCTTCTCTCTTTGGTGGAGGTGGGAAAGATGCTGCTGGCTTCTCTTCTTCTCTCTTTGGTGGAGGTGGGAATGAACTTGTCTCCTTTGTTGGAGCTGGTGGGAAAATTGACTTTGGCTTGATTTCTTCAACTTCCTTTTCCTTTTCATATTCAATGTTTAGTTGTTCAAATTTGGATTTAACATTTTTGACATCAATGTCTTCATCTTCTATAGTTTCGGACGCATTGATTGGGGTATTATCTTGCTCAACTTGCTTATACTGACCCTTCTTTTCAGCCCAYAATTGTGCAGGGGTTTTACCACCGGAACCACCGAAATTTCTATTTAGACCACCAACAAGCTTGGTTTCATCTCTTGTAGGAGTTTTGTCAAACACAGGAGCCGAACTACCAAATTCAGCCTTGACAACGTTTTCTTGTTGATATCTGGATAAGACAGAATTGGATGTTTTTGGCTTCGGAAGAGAAGTTAAACCCCCGGAAGGATGGACCGGAATTGTTTTAGTYGGGGTGGATTCCGTTGTGTCCGATTTACCCTTTCTCAAAGCTTCAATATCCACTTTCACCGGCTTATAAGCTCCTGGTAAGGTRTCGAGAGGCTTTTTGGAGAAATCTCTTTCTTCAATCTCTTCTTCATCCCCCCAACCATCATTTTTCGATTCGGAACCGAGTTTTTTAGCTGGGAAAGCAGGTTTTGGCTTTATGACCGAAACCGGAGCAGCAGTCGATTTTGCTGGTTCGACTGACGGAGAAGGTGATGCTGGTTTTGGCTTTGGTTTGAAGGCACCTGCAGTTGATTTTTGTGGTGCCAAWGTTTGAATGGAGTATCTTGCACCAGATGCATTCGACACAGTTTTCATAATATCATCCACATCTAAATCATCGMTGTCTCTAGCGGTGATTTCCACATGGTAGTGGAGAATCTTTCCGACGTTTGAGAAGTTGGATGCATACGACACTTTGGATTTGATTGGGGCCGAATCTGGACACCATCCGAGCAGAACAAGCTTTTGAACATCTGAACCGTACGGATTGACTCTRAGAATACCGAATTGGACCGATCCTTCTTCGAATTCCGACACAAAGTCCTTGATATCTCCGTCTCCCAAAACTGTTGGTTTCAACGACGAGTCTTTCAACGTGGTGTAGATGGCRTATGAACTACTGCCTTTGACCACCTGGTCGTAATTGCTTTTGATCTCCTTGGCGTATGTCGACAAGTCTAGTTTCTCCATGCTTTTTCGTTCTCTCAATTGAGGTCACCGGATGTCTTTTCTCCCGCCTCTGAAGATATTGTTCCATTCTCAACCTAGTGAGGTACTGATATAAATAAGCCCAGTTGCAATTCGCTCCGTTCAAAGAATGTGGCGGCGCTAAAACWTAATGTGGCGGTGTTGGTGGCGGTATCGWGAAGGTAGCAGAYCCATTCATATTGAGAGTAAAAGCTGTTATCGATGTAAAACTTCAGATGCTGCTCAACAAAATGTMTTAATGTATGTTGTGTTGTGTCTATAAAATGAGATTGGTGGTGTAAGTTYGGTGGATATGTTACAAACATGGCAAAGGTTATAGCTTCCTCATTGATTTCCAATGCAGATGGATCCACGACAAAGCTGTGTTTCCTTCTTTCCCTGAATCAGTATAAATCATCAAAGATGGGGTAGCTACTCACTCCACTGCACTAATTTGACATGCATTTTATTTTATTTCCYTTCATTTTTATGTTGGTCGAAATAGCCAAAACATATTCTCTCCAACTAGATAKGTTCTCCATATTCTCAGGACTAGCATAGCATCCATTCATATAACTTAGCCACAAACCACCGAGAYAAAAAAARTCAACTTGTGGCGCAGGCAGTCACTATCATGGAAATGGCYCCAGTCGCTATAATTTGGGCCGCTATAGAMACCGAGAAAATTGGCGCGATCTTTGTAGAGGGAGGCTCGTCATGAAGTGGGAGTGTACGGGTGTTTTGTTATTTTTCGTGTTTCCGTCTTATATTTCCTAGTGACACCAAAGAAAGGTTACAGTATTTCGTGTTTGGTGGACAGAAAACGGCRTTGCACTAGCTTATGACGAGCCGGACAGATAACATGAGATGCACACCGAAGTATTCGGAAGTAGAAGACACAACATTTGCAAACCCAGCTGCAGTAAGAACGTACGGCCGTCAGTTTAATTCGATTTACATACATCGTTCCAATGCGTTGAAATCACGAGTAATGAAGCTGGCCAGCTCGAAATGGGCAAATGTGGATGTTAATGGYGCAAAACCCAGCTTTTGCCAYAAAGTATTGGATGTCCCTTTYATGAAACCAGTATTYATTATTGGCACGACCTTTGCAGATATGAAATACAAACCAGATGTTTTGAAAGAAGTGGAACTCAATGTCCAAGGTCATTTCAAAGAACTYGWCGAATTACARTCTTCGAAAGGCGACACATCCCATAATATTGAAGATTTGAGGAAATGTTCCTATAGCAATCCCGACACGGACAAATTGTGGCTTGAAGATGAAAGTGGCCGTATTTTGCTTACGGGCGATTTATTGAAGGAAAAAATCCTGGTCTCTGGCCTGGTGGTGGGGTTATTGGGAATGGAGGTCGATTCTGGATTCTTCCATGTTGTAGACATAATTTATCCCGAAGCTAGTGAACAAAAACCATTAAATAATCAAGCGGAAGGAAAGTTACTCCTCTGTAGCGGGTTGAACTTCAGTGCAAGTGCAAAGCATGATAACTATAGTTTGTTGAAGAGCTGGTTGATGGGAGAATTGGCAGACGAAAGAGTGAAAAGTATTTGCGAGTTAATGGTGGTTGGAAATTCAATTGATATTACGAAAAACCTTCAAAAGGAAAAGACGGAGCAAAATAAATATCAGGAAGARTTTCAACAACAATATGACGARTATTCGATCAAGTACATTGATAACTACTTCAATGAATTGTTGCACAGTATACCCATATCCTTATTACCAGGMTCWCGGGATATGGTGGAAGCAGGAMTCCCAAAGCAACCACTGCATAGATTTTTGTTTCCACAATCATTACACCRTTCCAACTTCAAAACCTTGACYGAACCAACGTTTCATACTATTAACGGCGTCAGACTTCTYGCAACATCYGGTGAAAATATCAATGATATTTTAAAGTATATYATTCCCAACATAAAAGTCACTGATGATTTAGTTGATAACTCTATTATAAAAGATTCAAGGTTAAGATTAATCGAAGACACTCTCCTATGGCAAGTTATCGCACCAACAGCACCAGATACTCTATGGTGCTACCCATTTGAAGATAGAGACCCCTTTACATTGACCGAAACACCCCATGTATATATAGTTGGTAACCAACCAAAATTCGAAACTTCGATGGTGGAACTACAAAGGAAAAACGGCGATGTATTACCAATAAGAATCATTGCAGTACCAGAATTTAGTGAAACTTCCTCCTGTGTYTTATTGGATTTGAAAACTTTGGATTGCGAGTTGGTTAAATTTGAAATTTAATTTCTATTTACAAGATTGTAATTGTATACATTTATATATCGGTGGATGTTTTTTAATCGCTTTTCAAATCAATCTTTTTCAAAGGTACTGCTTGTCCCTTGGTGAATTTGACCTTTTTACCGTATGAAAGATCTCCAGCAATTTTGGCATTATTGTATCTCCTTTGGTCTTGGGATACATTCATTTTGTCAAGTAGCAGCTTTGAGTAATTTGGAGTAATAGCTTGCAGAATAATTAAAATGACTCGCAACGAATCTAAGGCGGAAAAAATGATCAAGTCCTGTTTCAGCTCCTTATAGGCAGCCACCTCTGCAGAATCAGTATCTTTCACTTTCAAAGTCCATGGTTCGTATTTATCAAACAGAGTGTTGATCAATGGCCCCATATTGAAAATCTTTTGAACAGCTCTATGCATATTGAAATGAATGACATCAGAATTGATACTACCTGTTAAGGAATTGATTTCTTTGTAAATATGATTTAGATTGTCAGCAAACTCMTCATCTCCAATACTGTTGATTAGTTTATCCAGATTATTATTTTCCAATCTATTCAATGCTCTGCTAATGTTGAAATTTTTCGACAAGGATCTTGTCAAAACATTACAGAATTTATCAATAAACTCCGATCTCAATGTATTTAGATTTTTCTCACTGTAATCACCATCTGTATCCAAAACAGAGTATCTCATCAGAAACAATCTCAAGGAGTCACTGTCATATTTCTCGGATATTTCAATTGGATCAGCAACATTCCCTCGTGATTTACTCATTTTTCTACCATCCATCAACCAATGTCCATGGACATACACATGTTTTGGCATTTCAAGCTTGGCAGCCATTAGAAAGGCTGGCCAAAAAATGCAATGAAACTTGATTATATCTTTACCCACGAGATGGCTTGGTCTCGGCATCTCTGTATTGCCGGGGTATCCAACAGCTGTCAAATAGTTGATCAAAGCATCAAACCAAACATATATTTTTTGCGTATCATCATTAGGAACAGGAATACCCCACTGGAGACGGTCTGCAGATCTTGAAATTGATAAATCAGGCAATTCTCTGGTTTCTAGTTCGTTGATGATATAATCCCGATATTTCTTGGGTTTAATGAAGTTTGGGTTTTCCTTGATATACTCCAAGACAGGTGCTTGAAACTGTGACAGTTTGAAGAAATAATTCTCTTCTTTTTGGAACACCACCCTGTTCAAAGTTTCTTTTGAAATCATGATTTTTTCTCCCGTCTTTTCATCAACGGTTTCTTGTACATCGGATTCGGGGAAAAATGTTTCATCAGAGACGGAGTACCAACCTTGATGCATTCCTTTATAAATATACCCATTCTGATTAACCACATTCCAAAAGTGATTGACCGCTGCATAATGGTCTGGATCGGTTGTTCTGATGAATCTATCGTAGTTGATATCTCCAATCTTGGCCAAATCTTTGAATTTGTTTGACAAATTATCGCAAAATAGCTTGCAATCCATGTTCACGGCTTGCGCAGCATTTTGAACTTTTAGGCCATGTTCATCTGTTCCGGTGACAAAAAAAGCGTCATTACCCATAAATTTGCACCATCTGTTGCGTACATCGGCCAAGGTCATTGAATAGAAATGGCCCAAGTGAGGTTTGGCGTTGACGTAGAAAATCGGCGTTGTTGTGTAAACAGTCAATTTACTTAAGGCCTTCATATTCCCTAGTTTTATTTCACTCCACTCCACTCAACTGCTCTTTTTGTACTGGTTTGTCTATATTTGAGGAAGAATACAATACGAGTAATTCAAATATAGTGTGCAAATTAACGTTTATTCTTGAGATGATCTGGTTGTGCGAGTTACTTGAAATACTTTACTTATGTCGCTATCATTTTCAGAAAACTGGTGATGGTGATATTATTGTTACGTTTTGAATATTCTTTGTTTGTATGCTTTGGAATAGCAAATTATATAGTCAGTAGAATGGTTTTTTGATGGGACGTAATGATCTCATTTCAGTGTAGAAAGTGGATGTTAAATCAACTGTTGTTAAAGTTGAAAGAAAGCTGAAATCTGGGTTCTATCCCCGCAAAAATTGAGTATTTGACAAGCTTGCATGAATGCATATATTAGCTATATATAGTTTCAATCGGCAAATTGGAATAACATTGGACCTCAAGTAGGTGTATATTGGATAAAAATGGATAGTCTTGAACGAGAGTCCATTTTTTTGTTAGACTTGAAATAAATTACGATTATTCTCACTTTTGAAAAGACAACTCCATTGATTTACGTTTCGTTTTATACAGTGTTATTGCAGCTATTGGGTTTATGTTGTTGCTATAGTATACAATGATTATTTAGTTAGTGTGTGTGTGTGTGTGTGTGTGTGGGTGGGTGTGTGAGTAATTTACACGCAATAAAAGCGCATCCACCATAGTAACTCTTTTGTTTTCGTTGATGAACAAGGTTGGCTCAAATTTATTTACAGGATCCATCTCTCACAGAAAACATGAATGGAATAGGTAACCGACACCATGAAAACCAACGTCTATTTGTCGATTTCTTCTTTGAACAACAGCTTCTTGCTGTGTTTGTCAAACATGTTATTGAAATCCGCCAATTTCAATTCCGCTGGATTTCCACTCATCACAGTTTTGTCTTTGAATGTCACCTCAACAAAAGGCGCCTTTTTGGATCCGTCGTTCAGCAGTTCAAGATCAATCTTGCAGCTGGCCTTCAAAGATGGAGGAATTTGGGAAAGAACTGATCTAGCAGTTCTTGCTTCTGGTCCAAAAGGATTGAATTTGACCACCACCTTGGTGAAGTATTTGGTAATCATTGCGGTTGTCTTTAACTGAAAAACTAGCTACTCCCACCGACAATCTCTACTTTTTCCAAAAGAGACAGTTGAAAAGTCAGGTCAACAGTTGAAAAATATGAGTGTCGCGTCGGTCGACGCAACCCGATGCAAGGCCAGCCAGAGAAACGCATATTCGCCACAATTGAATACCAATTTCCATGGCCAATTTGCCACTACTTTTCCTCCGATATTTCCTCTGCACTCAAAATTTCAAAACGTAGCGTATTTACACATTGGGAATTGGATAGCGATATAAGTCTTCTTGTCAAGTCAAACACTAATTCGGGGCCTAGGTGATTTGAAAAAAAAAAAAAGCAAAGAATCAAAAGCCAAATAAAAGTCATGAATCTGGTACACTTTTTGTATGGATTCATATTTGCTGCCTCGGCATTTGCTGGCATATCACCAGAAGGAAGTTATTACAGCAATTCCAAACATATTTTGGAATTGCACCCGGGGACATTTGAAGACTATATACACACCTCCAATTACACAACGATCGTAGAGTTCTATGCACCTTGGTGTGGATACTGCAAACAACTCAGACCCGAGTTCGAGAAAGCGTCAAAACAAGGGCATCATTTTGGACAATTTGCAGCCGTTAACTGTGATTTGGAGAAAAACAAGCCGTTATGTTCAAAATACGGAATCAAAGGCTTCCCAACGCTATTGACCTTCAGACCGCCTAAAAGTTTCAGGAAAAACAAGCCAAGAAGTGAACAATTTTCTGTGCAGCCGTACGAAAACGAAAGAAAGGCTCCGAAAATGGTGGATTTCATCAAAGGAACAGTCAAATCATTCAGCAAGAAGGTCAGCCTGGATCGTTTGGACAAGTTTATGGCCTCGAAAAAATCAACACTGCCTAAGGTGGTGTATTTTTCCGATTCTCATCAACTGTCGCCAATGTATAAATCTCTGGCGGTCGATTTTATGGATTCACTAGACTTCTTCCATGTCATCGCCAAACCATCCGACGAAAACACCAAGCTCATACAGGCCGCAATTCCTAATCACACGGGCAAGATCCCCTCATTGATGGTCATCCCTCCAGATTCCGATAAACCAATTTCTTTCTATGAAGGAGATATGAGAAAATCAGATATTTCGGAATTTTTACTTGATTTTGGTGCTCCTGTGGACGGTGAATTAAGTGATCGTATGGAGTATATCAGAGGCATCAAAAGAGGAAAGTATAAGAATTTCAGAAAGTTCAAACAGTTCAGCAACCAAAAATACGGCAAACCGTCATTGGAAAAAGACGAATTGTAACTACATATCCCTTCCCTGTATAAATAACGCTCAAAATTACAAAATACGATAGCGTACAACTCGTGCAAGTCATAAAACCTGGGGTATACGCGTGAGAAGAGATTGAAATTTCATACTGCTTTGAAAGCCATTGGGTCTCCTGACGCGTATCTTTTTAGGAACCAATACCCAGTAACGACGCAAAAATCGCAGTACCAAATGGTCAAGTGTCCTATATGCGAGGTGAACATCTCTCTTTCAGATATAAACACCCACCTGGATATATGTGAAACTCAACAGGGTAAAACAACCAACGAGGAGGACGAGAATGAAGGTGCATCTGCAAGTGAAACCCAAACTGTAGTCACTACACCCACACCCACATCCACATCCACACCGGCACCCGTACCCATACCCACACCCACATCCCCGGAAAGCAACAAACAACCCAAACAAGACTCAAGAGATACTGCAAAACCGGCAAATAATTTGTCAAATCTTTTAACAGGCAAGAAGATAAAAAAGGAAAAACCTAGGACGTACAAGTATCAACCCCCTCCGAATCAGTCCTCTTCACCCTCTGCTTCAACATCATTCGAAGCGTCTAATTCTGAAACATATCAAGCTACATCCAGCTTGAAACGAAAAAGTGAGATTTCAGACTCTGTTGAAAATCAAGATTCGATTGAACAACCCAGAAAGCAACGTGCACCGGGTGCCGATCTGATGGATCGGTTGAAATTGACGGCCCATTTACCGTTAGCTGAACGATTGAGACCCACCGATATTTCTACATATCTTGGGCAATCACATTTAGTAGGGCCGAGGGGTATATTGAGAGGGTATCTCAAAAGTGGCAAGATTCCATCTTTGATTCTCTGGGGTCACCCCGGAACGGGGAAAACCACTTTGGCTCGAATCCTTGCTAAAACGACAAAGTTAAGAGTGATAGAAATGAGCGGTGTGATCAACGGTGTTTCTGATTGTAAAAAAGCTTTTGATGAAGCCACAAACGAAATGAAATTGACCAAACGGCCAACAATCATTTTTGTGGATGAAATTCATCGATTCAATAAAGCACAACAAGATGTATTTTTAGGGTATGTGGAGCGAGGAATAATCATTCTTATTGGTGCCACAACAGAGAATCCCAGCTTCAACATCAACAAAGCGCTGATCTCCCGATGTCGTGTATTTGTTCTAGAGAAATTGAATAGTGAAGAAATGCGACAATTGGTGGAGAAAGGTTTATTAGAAACCAATCAAGTGCGCAAATTTCTTCAAAATAGCAAAGTTTTGAGACTAGACAAGGAAGCTGTTGATTGGATCGTTAAGGTTGCGGACGGTGATGGTAGATTGGCACTTGGATGCGTTGAGCTGGTTGATTCCCACTTTGTTCCCGGTGTGGAGATCGAATCTGAAGACCCCGAAAACTCAGATTCCAACTCGAATTCCAAGTTTATGATTCACGTCGGTGTCGATGAGGTCAAAAGTATTTTGAAAAAGTCCACAGTGATCTACGACAGAGTCGGAGATGCACATTATGACACCATATCAGCATTTCATAAATCCGTGAGGGGGTCTAATCCAGATGCTGCCATGTATTATTTGGCTAGAATGTTGAAGGGCGGTGAGGATCCATTGTACATAGCAAGAAGAATGATTAGGATAGCAAGCGAGGATGTTGGCGTGCTGGACGAATCTTGTTTACCATTTGCCGTAGCAACATACCAAGCTGTTCAATACGTTGGTTTGCCTGAAGCAGACCTGATACTAGCCCATTGCGCTGTGAAACTAGCTAGAGCAGCAAAAAGTGTAGAAATATACAGAGCCTGGAACGAAATCAAGGCGTGGATGGAAGATGCCACTGTGCAGGGAGCAGAAATCCCGCTACACTTGCGGAATGCTCCTACCAAACTGATGAGCGATCTTGGATATAGCAAGAACTACAAATACAACCCTAACTACAAAGACGGCAAAGTGAATCAGACATATTTCCCTGACTCTTTGCATGAACACAAATTTCTATACGGCAAACATTTGGGTGATCTGGTGGACAAATGAAAGACCAGTCTACATGCAACAGAACATTCACCCTCAAGCTTCTAGAATCTGTAACACCATATAGATCTATATATTTCTTTGAGTGTATTAAATGATTTTTTTCAATATTAGCCATGATGCATTATCTCTTCTATCTGCTTTTCTGGTCACTTAGCTACTGGAATCTATTGAAACCCTCGTTAAGGCTTGGCAATGGCAACGCGCTGTCTCAGTATCCAAAGAAACCTAAACAACACGCTTGGCAAACATACCACGCTCTAGCTCCAAGGGCGAAATGTAAACAAAAAGACAATCCAGAAACGCGCTAGCGCGTTTGTAAGTGTTTACATTTTTGCGTTTTTCACATTTCCTGTAGCTACAACAATGCGTTTAGATGTGGTGAGCGTGTAATATTTCCACTCTTGATGCCAACCCGTTTAAATATAGTTGGGGCCAATCCGCCCTGTTTTTTCTTTTCTTTTTTCTTTTACCTTGCCGTTACCTTTGGTTTTCTTTTTCACCACAAGCCTAAGTTCAAAGTCTACGTCGCTCTTTCAATACTATCTGTTAACTAACCCTAGTGTGCCATTTCAACCAGTCATTCCTTCATAAATTCCGTTGAAATACCCACTATATTCATTCCTTACTTACAAATATTTAACACATAGTTCAAACAAAGTCATTACAGTATTCCAAACAAGCTATAACCAACCAAAAATAACAAACAAACAGTTTCAATGCAGTTCCTAATCAATTACTTGTTATCAATTACCTTTTTCGTTTCAATTGCGCTTTCAGCTGCAATTCCACAACAAGCCTATCTTGCCAAAAGATTTGTCAATGAAACTTCCGCTGAAGTCATCACCTCAGACCCGGTTATGCTCACCACAATTGTCTCCACAGACTCTTATGGTGATGCTTTAACTACTGTCTCCACTTTGACTTCCACCATTTTTATTACCGTTGATACCCCATCATCAAAAGCTAGTGTCTCCACTGCTTCCATTTCTACCACAGCAACYCCTGCTATTACTTCTGTGATCCCAGCTTCTTCCTCTGCTACTCTAGTTTCTTCCTCTGTGTCAGACCAAATCAATGTCGATTCATTGGTTGATAAATTGACTGCCATGGGTAAAAATGTCGCTGTTTCTGACATCGCATCTCTCATTGGTTCATTCACTGCGGATTCTAGTTGTGCTGCGGCCTCCACTGTTACAGTTACCGTTGATTCTGCTTCATCGAGTTACCAGTACCAAAAGGCCGTTATTCTGTCCACAAAAGCTTTGACTACTACTGTCACTATTCCTGTTACTGCCACTTTCACCGTCACCAACAACGGTACCGAAAGTGAGATTACTACCACCTCGATGGTTGCTACCACTGTTGCCCAAACTACCGTTGAAACTATCACCTCAACCTTGACCATCACTTCAACCTCCACCGCTCCTTCGGTTACCGCCACCGGCACCACCGAAATCACTTCACTTTCAGCTGTTGTCACTGATGACTCCACTACTTTTGTGACCGTCACTTCAACTTCCACTGAATACTCAACTATTGGTTCCACTGGCTACCAAAATGGTACTTACTCTGTTCCTACCTTGAACGCAGTTAAACGTTCCTACTTATTCTAGATGGTTACGCCAAAACAATGTTTCCATAAAATGATTCATTTAATAGAACAACAGTGAGACAACTGTGTTCATTAATTGTCATACTATCGGCATTTTATTTAAAGTATATTTAACCAAATTTCAATATTCATGATCATGTTCAGTCCAATTTTTTTGTCTCATCCATTTCTTAAACCCTTTTTTTCATCATATTTGCATCAATGCTTACTTGCATACTGAACCATTGATATCTAAACCTAAATTTAACCGTTTGTAATTCTTCTTCTAGTATAACACTGTGTATCAAGACTAACAACTACAATCTACCGTTCTGCAACGCGTCGATCGACCGCATATATTATATTTGTCACACAAGATTTAATTATATCTGTGTAATGACATTTGGGCCTACCTTACTGGCCAGATCACAGATATAAATACCCCATAATGACAGACGAACAGCCTAAATGTCCCGTTGATCCCGAATCTAGAAGGGTTTGGCTCCAAAAGTCCAAACAAAGTCAAAAGGCTCAGCAGAACAAATTGGAGAGTCTCAAATCCGAGACCAATCTCCTGAATAGCAACAATAATACCAGCGGATGGACCTGGAAGAGTCTGTTATGGAGGACTCCTGCGGCACAAACAGCCCAACTGGAGCAAAGTGTATGTCCAGTGCCACACGGGCCAAACTCCAGCATTCCAGAAGGGCACCCCAATGTTCCCGGCATGACAATCAGTAATGTACCAGAGTCTATTGAGTGTTCTTCCAGCGAAATAGACCAATCCTTCATTACGCCTGCAAATGCCACCTATGGAAGTGATGGTTTATCTCAAGATAGAGTCATCTCCAGTATACCACGTTCAGGATCGGAGACAAACTGGATATACCCCTCCGAAAAACAATTTTTCAATGCCATGATCAGGAAGCAGTGGAACCCAGAAGAAAAGGACATGAAGACGGTTGTTCCATTGCATAACATGGTGAACGAAGTTGCATGGCGGTACATTTTGAACTGGGAAAGAGGTCTGGGTGGCGAATGTTGTGGAGGTATCAAGTTGACTTCGTTTAAGGGTGACTCCAAGAAGCTGACGCCCAGAGCTGCGATAAATCATTATGTATTTGGAAAGGAACTGCCTTTTGATAGACACGATTGGAAGATTGATAGATGTGGTACCGAAGTGGATTATGTGATCGACTTTTACACTACAAAGGTTGAGAAGGAAGGAGAAGAACCAAAGTTCTTTTTGGATGTCAGACCAAAGCTAAATACTCTTGAAGGATGCAGAATGAGACTTTATCGAGCCGTAGGACTTTAGAAGGTAATTATTACACTAGATAGATGACATGTAAATATATAGATTATAAACAAGAAGAATTAGTATTTTTTTGTTTGTTTCCGGTCGCCGGGTATTATTTTCTGGCTAAAGCACCAGATTGACCGACCGTTTGCATAGACTGACTGACTGTGACGTTTGCTGCAAAGTATTTGGTGACACATCTATCAATACATAATGATTCGGTTTGGGTCAAGTCGGAGGAGTCGTAGTTCTTGTCGAAACATTTCTTGTGACAAGAGTCCAATAATTGGTTGAACATGGTGGTGATCATGTCCAATTCTGCTTCTGCAGCAGCAATTTTTTGTTCAGTGGAAATTTGTGGTTGGGAGCCAAAACCTAAGAAAGACATGATGTGTGAGTCTGGTTACTGTAAGAAAAGAACACTTCACAACTTGTGAACGATATGGACGGGACGCTAAATGAAAATTGTTCATCTCGGTACGGAATTCATGTCGAAAAATATTCACCCGCGCAAGCCATTGCGTTGGGGGATGGATGCTTTCGCTTTCTCCATCCTGCTATGCGTTTCGTCTGAATCTTGGAGATTGATCTTTTCTACAGCACTTGCTGTTCTGAGATTGTTGTAATTATTAACCGTTTTAGACAGCGTTGATATTGTTACATATTTGACTCAATTCATATTTTGGCGTCTAAGTGTAGTAGTAAGAAGTAGACACATGGTTTTGTATGATCAAGGATAGCAACATGGGTCGTATCAGTATAATTCATCAATTCTTTATATTATTATTATTGATCAGATGATTAACATGTTAATACCCAAACTAACAAATTCAATTTATGCAAACAATTGGAAGAAACTTATTAAGTTAGTTATGAAACACGTAAAACGGCAATGAGTGGAACATAGTTCTCCCGATCCTACAAGAGCACCAAATTACACCAAAATCCATAGATATTAAGGTCAGTTATTACGAATTCATGGAGGTATAGTATATTCAGGGCGTTACATAATGAAAAAATGGTTGCAAATTGTGTAGCAATACAAAAAGATATAATCGAATCACCACCAGCCTTTTGTTTTCGACTTTGATTGCGACACTGTTGGAGATACGTCGGAGACCAAAGATGCTTCGGCTTGGATCAAAAGCATATTATCGAGAGTCGACACATCACTTTGGACAGAATAAACGTTCTCCACATCATTAATTTTGGCGAGAGATGATTTGATTACAATGAACTGGTTGACAAACGTGGGAAACTTGTAGTTCAATTTCAAGTTCTTGGTGTGAACCGTGTCGAAGTTGAGAGCAGGAAATTCTTTGATCAAGTTAGATTTGAAGATCTCGTCCATCACCATACCCAAAATTCCCCCGTGGACAATGAACGGATAGCCCGCCAATCTGCGTCCCAGATGGACAATGACAACGTCTTCGCCGGTCTCGTCGGAATGAAATGATATTGGCTTGATTGCCACGCCTCCCGGAGTGGTGAGCGTTCCATGGAAACTGGAAAGACTGGCGTTTCCAGAATCCAGATGATTCCATCCTCGGAATTCCTTGAAACGCCCATCGTTTCTGTATTTGGTCACAATGTCCAACGATTGCAACTTTTTCTCCAGACCTTCCATATAGCTCGCTTTGGCCTCGAGATCATTGTCATCGGGTAACTCAATCAACTTTTCTCCGAGCGTGTACAATGGGTAATTATAGGTGATGGTGGCACCCATCAGAAAACACAATAACCCGATCTTGAAAGTGTACTTGCGGGGTTTTTTTAACGATTCATAATGCGCCAATGGCGGTGGATACTTGACATTAGCAACGCCTCTTCTAGTCACTAGACGCCAAACCTTCATGTTATTCATGTTCTAGCGTGTTTTTTCCTTAAAATCCTCTTTTTGGTCAATTTTTGTTTGGCAACTGTGTAACTACCTCTATATATTTTTTACACACTATCTATACTGCACTACTTGTGACAATAGTAGACTTCGCTACCAGCCACTACGACATCCAGTTTTTGGTCGTGTTCCGCCGTAGGAACGTGTTCCACCAGCTGTTCGCGCAGACAAACTCCCACGAGGAGCGGCCGCTCGCCCCCGTGCTCAGCACTGTAGCGGGCAATAAAGTCGTCATAGAACCCGGCCCCATGGCCAAGACGGTCGCCACCCGCGGAAAATCCCACCCCCGGCACAATCAGCGCTGCCAGTTTCTTCCCGGTGAGCAGCAAATCGTCCGCGGCGACGTAGTCCGGCTCTCTGATACTGTATTTTCCACGCGGCGACAACGCCTCCATCTCGGCCCACGAATGGGTCTGCACAAACCTCAGTAACGAATGCTGCGCCGCCCATCTCTTGACATCGGCCCCAGAAATCTTTTCTATGCGCGGCAAGTAGATGTCCCGGCCTTGAGAGAAACATTGCGCCGCCAAGACGTCTGTGCGCAGTTCGCCCTGAGGCATGTGCATGTACAATCCCACAGGCCCAGACGGCAGCAGCGGCATCAATGCCGCTGCCATTGCTGCAGATTGGGCCTCAATGTTTTCCACACTCAGTTGGCTCAAACGAGAAGCCACCTCCCGTCTCAAAGCAGATTTCACGCTCATGGTGTCATCCTCCGGGAAGGACGTCTGACGGGCTGGAAAATGTCCCAGTAATTTTCAGAAATATTTACTCCATAAATCGTGCTCTGCGAGCAATATTCAGCTCCAACGCTCCTTTTGCGGCCTCGCTCTTGCTTGCCGCGAGGGGTCATGACGCTCAGCCACATTATTGGCCAGGGACCCCTAGATGTGTGGCGCGGGCGTAAAAAATGCCAAGGAGCGTTCTAGATCCAGTAGCTCGCCGATCGACGTCGGGCAGCCGTAGCTTGTTTTAGGTTTGCCTTTATGTGCGGCAATCAATCATCAAAAGCCGTTACACTTGGGTCGTTTTCTTTTTCAGTCGGAGCAGCTTGTAGTGGTTTTTTTCAAGTCCAGTGCTGGAACCGTGTTTTGTCTTGCCACGCCACGCTACACTCCACTTCACTTCACTGAAGCAGACCACGTTGCAAACACTACGAGGACTCACACAATGTCTTTGAAGCGAAGTATCTCCAAGAGATTGAAAAACACCATCGACAAGACTAGACGGATCGTCAGTCCGTCCATAGGGTCCAAAAGGAGCTCGTCGAACCTGAGCATGGAAGAGGCAACTAGCGACAGCAGTGTATGTGCGCTGGGACTGGGAATCCACAAGGAGGTGACGCCCACGCCGTCGAGGCACACGTCCAGCAATTCGGTGTCGTCCATACAGAAAACAGTGTCTCATCTAATCAATCGATCCAAGTCAGAGCAGCTACTCAACGACGTTTTGGTCAACGCCACCGCCCCAGAGACAAGCGAGCCGACGCTACTGTACTCTAGAAGGCGTTCTACAAGCTCCCTCAGAAGGTCCAAAACAGTACATAAGAAATCGCTGGATCTACTGGACACATCTCTGTCAAATGCAACCAATTTGCCTACGCCCAATTCGGAAGACGTTTTCTTTGATCTAAATGACGATTCAAACTCCATCCAGAACTCTAAAATGGACGAAATAGTGCTGCTACCAACAGACCCTATAGATATGTCCATTCCGCCCTTCACTTCGGAGCAATTGACACCAATAGTCCCAGATAACTACATTGATCCCATGGACTCCACTAACATTCAAATGTCAAATATCAACAACTCGAGCTCCACTTCCGACATCCCCAATTCACTTTCCAACCTCCGAATGCCCTCGCTGTCTTCGTGTCATAGTGTGCCGTCTACACATATACAGACCCCTACGGGCCCTTCACAGCCGTCTCTCATGATCCATGGCAATTCAACCAACAATATCAAAAGTTCATCTTCAAACATAACAATATTAAATACATATAACCCAACAGATCATAGTCAAACTATAATCCAACCAGATGTCAATCCGATTTTCACCAAATCTCACCAGATTGACCATTTACATAAGGATTTGGATTTGCAAAAAAATGATAAATTGGCCGACCAAATGGCTTTAAATATTTTACAAAATATCTCTGAAGAAAATGTCGATGAATTGTCAAGACTGAAAGAAGAAATATCCATGAAGTTTTAAATCTTCCTTTCACATTGTTCATCTTTTCTAAATAGTTTTATAGATTTTCCACCAACTTTTTTCACTCTTTTATAAGCTTTAACTTTTTCCTACTTCTTTTTCCCACTACAAAACGGGCGCGCTTCCAAATTTTAGCATCTTTTGTATAAACAGTAAGCAGGCCATCAAACACGAAACCAGATTATTCCCTTCTTCTCTCTTGCCGCCAAATCCCATTAAGTGATGGTATGTTGATTTGAACCACCTGGAATTATCTTAAGCTGATTGAATATATACTAACATTTTTGAACTACTTTTTTTTTTTTAACAAGTCCACCTTTAAATCTCTTAACTTTGATGACAATGATTCAGACATTGAAGAGCATACCAGAGAATTGCAGATTGAATTTGCCCTGAATATATTGAATTCTGCATTGAAACTTCAGAAAGAGAAAAAATTCGATGAAGCCTATCTGAAATACAATGAATTGGGGAAACTGGAACTTTTGATGATGCCTAATTACTCTAACAACACCATCATTTTCAAGTTGAAATACTTATTTTATAGAAACAGGGGGATGCTGCGTCTACGTGAACTTATTGAAACCAGTAGGAAGGGCTTAGATAACATAAAAGAAAGTGAGTCGTCAAATAATGACAAGTCCGACGGTTCAAATGAAGTTCCTAAGGAACAAGACGATTCTATTGAAATTTTATCTGCTATGGACACATCGAGTGACAATGAGAGCGATATCAGCGTCAACGTATATATTGAGTTGATTGGTGCAATGAACGACTTACTAAATGCAACATTGTTTGGTGATCCTGACTTGAAAATAGTTCATTTGCTTTCTACTCTATTCAGGCATTTTGGACACACTCGTTTGGCACGATTATGTTACGAATTGAAACTGAATAACAATAATGGCGATATTGTGCCACTAGGAAAAAATCAAAAAAATCAAGCAGATGAAATTGGGTTGATGGATACCAAAATCAACTTCTTGTACCCTGATAATCTACTTAAAGGACAATTCGAATTACTGCAAGAGTATCTGGAAATATTGAAAATATCCAGCGGTGAGAGTACTCCAATATACAAACAAATACACCACGCTCTATCAACCAATAAATTTTGGAGTTTGAATGAAATGACTAGCAGCAAATATAAATGGGAAGATGTTCTGAGTTATGGCTCCTGGAGATCTGAAAAAAACAACGATTCGGAAACGTTAGTGATTGATGTTGATGTAGAAGATGGCGGCGTAAACTTGGAGTCTTTTTTTGAAGCACTTATAAAAAATTTACCCAAATCCAAGGGTAGAGCAAAGGTTTTTGATAACTATAGGCTCACCAAACCTTTGTTGAATGGAGTAAAGTTAGAATTTCATGATGAGAATGTCTCAGATTGTTTATCTGATGTTCTTGAACTGTCTTCAAGCGTAATAAATAACGAGTTAGTTGAACCTAAAATTGTCGAGAATGACAGTACCCAAAATGAAGAAGATCAGGGGTTGACCACTCAGAAATTCATTCAGAATGAAAACCACATCAATGACTCACAACAGCATATGCAGCAATCTGAAGAATCACAAGCTATACAAGCAACCGGAAACTCCAATAAGAAAACACAGCCTTTGAAACCGCTAAGAAATCTACGAGGAAGAAATCAAAATGATGTTGATGTAGAAGAAACGAATCTAGAGAATTATGATATGTTTGTTGGCGTTACATTGCCACAATTTTTGAAGCTTTGCGATTTGGACGTGGAATATAAACCCCTAAAAGATCTTTTTGCTAATCAGGAAAATTTGCATGCCTATAACCCTTCAACCATTTTATTTTACAGAGCTTTGAAAAGTTGGAGCAATGAATATACCCAGTTACTTGCAATAAACGAAACCAAAACAAAATCGAAAGCACAAAAAAACGATTCCACTGAAGACTCAATCAAACGCATTTTGAGGTCTAATCCAAGTAAAATCACCAAGAGAGATTTTTACCAAAACGAAGATACGTTTTTACTTTATGAAAAATTATGCGAATTAGCCAACAAGAATCTTCATTTTGACCATCTTAGACTGGAAGTTTTAAGGTTTGTTTTTGAAATCAATCCGACAACAAACCGCTCATTTCTCTGTTTTAAAAAAATAAATCACAATACACTCAAAAAATTTCGTCAGTTGGTAGATGCTGTGAGTTTGATTTTTTTTACGTCATTTGAAAAGTCAGTTATGTATGAGGACGATTTCTCATTATCAGATTTGAATGTGGCGGTATCCATTTACGAATCATTAGTTGAGTTTTATTTAGAAGTTGTCAATGATCTGAAACTGAAAAAAGTTTCATCCGATGCACAGAATACCAAATCAATGCTTGAAAAAAGAATTTACAAATGGGAATCATTAATAAAAGACTATTTTAATAGTAGCTCAATGGAAAGCGTGGAAATGAAAACATATTATTGTAGGTTCAATTGGTTTAAGATAGCATGTCTACAATCCTCTGAAGATGTTTTTGATACAGATGGTATTGCAGAAACTCTCTCAAAGATGCTATCTATTATGAAAACAGTGGATATTTCGTTACCATATGTCAACTTCAAACTCATAATGGAATTGACTTACGAAAATGTTCACTCTCAATTTTCCAAACTAAAGATGCTAGACATATTTGATAAAACGGAGAATTCAAATCAAATTCTGGAGTCTGTTTTGCTTTCCAATTCTATCAAGTTTGACGAGCTCGAACAATCCCAGTTTCAATTTCAGTTTCAAAACTTTGTTCAATCTGCTTCAACTTCCCTAAAATTGAGATTGTGGTCTATGTTGCTTAGAAGCTATAAAAAAAATGCCGATTTCCGAAAGTTTAGAGTTGCTTTTCAACATGTACTACAGTTATTAGATGATGAGTTAAAGTCGTCTAAAATTTCAGACAAATCACCCGAGTCTGAAATTTGTACAGTCATCAATACTATTGCCCATTTTACAACTTTTGCAACGGAATTTATTGAAGTGTCCACAGACTCAAACTATTCATTATTTGATGAGCTAAAAAGGGAGGAAGCATCACATATCTTGCTAAAAGTATCGAATATTACGTACATTCTTTATGTTTTTGTTTTATTCGATAATAATATCACTGATGAAAAACCAACATCTTCCTTTCAAAACGCTGTTGCCATTTTCAAAAGAGGTTTGGCATCTGCCTTCACCATCATGTCCTATTATATGCCATATTCCTTTGTGGATCCCAAGCCGGCTTATATTCACGATTTTATTGGAATATGCCATGCGGAAATGGGTATTCTCAATATCTGTTCCGAGAATGATGGTGCATTTTTAAGGTATTCTCTGAAAAAGTTAGTGGCATTACAGGATCGATTGTGTGATTATGACATTTTTCAAATTATATTTTGTCGTTTTGGACTTCCTGTTTCAATAGATGGAGTTGAAACAACCGATCATAAATGTTCCTCCACCGCTATCAAAGTTGATGATGCTCTTGAGTTATCGAAATTCATTTCCTCCTTTTGTTTGAGTAAGAAGAATCTCTACACATCGGCTCTAAAATACGATATTAAGGTTATTGTTGATAAAATTATTGACGTAATTGGTAATCGCCCATCTAATGATAAAACATTCAAAGAAAATACCCAAACGATGGAGAACTATTTAAACACAGCAAATATTGGACTGCAATTTTTTTTGGATGTATTCAATGGCAGAACAAAGTTAGCATTTGGAAAACCTGATTTGGTGATGACCAACTTAGCATCTGATGGTTTATTTTTAATTGAAGGATTAGCTAGCCTGCACTTTTTCAAAATTCGCAAAAAGAATAATCAGGGTAGAGTTGTGGAACTGGAATACATCATTAGAATGTTGGAGAACAGTATTCTATGTGGCGCCGGTACGTTCGAAACATGGATGACATTAGGACAAGCTTACTCTTTGATGAGTGAAGATGGATTAACGTGGACTGCTGATAAATTAAATTCTCTAGAGAGGAAACAAATTTTGGCAATGATCCAAAAAAAATCTCTTCTGTGTTTTTCATATGCTGCATCTTTACTGCAAAATGTTTTAGTTGTTGATGAACAAGCGATTAATCAATTTTGGTCATATTTTGGTCGAGAATTATACTCGGCTTGGATGGAACCAATGGCTAAGCGATCATTTCATGTCTTTCCCAAAACCGAAGACAACATCAGTGGTTTAAAAACGTCTTCTCTCTCTTACTTGGAAAATCAAGTTCCTGAAAATGTCATTTTGAAAATTACCGAATTGTGCTTTCAGCAAGTGGCACAATCTGATGAGCAGGGATGGTATGAATTTATGTATTTAGGTAAGATCCAGCATAAACTGAAGTATCAAGATTCATATGCAATTCCAATTTTAGAGAATATACTCTCTTCATGTTTGATTGCTTTTAAAATTTCAAACAAGGATGATCCTATCATTGAACCACATTATCAATATATCTCCATGATTTCAAAACTGTTTCTTGGTTCAAGTATTGATCCATCTCAAGCACGTGGATTTCTAGAAAAAAATCCTCTTTTTCATGAATCTATACAAAAACTTGATACTACTGCCTCATTTGATAGTATGTTGAAGATTGTTTTAATGAAGATTATATCCTATGATAAAAAAAATTGGCAGCATAGACCTGTCTACAAATTGGCTCAGACATTTTATTATGCTGATAATGATTTAAAGGCAGCCAAGCATGAAATGATGAAACTCGTTAATTTGAAGCCTAATGTTAAAGCAATTAGTTCTATTTGGAAACCCGAAAATGAACGAGCTGGAAAACATTTTTTGTACAACTCAGAATACGTGGCTTTCATCTCCAGAATTCTTTACGAACTGGGAGATATTTTTTCGTTGGGTGTGCTTTTGAAGAAAATAAGGAGAGCAGGTGTCATTATGATCAACACTACCAAGACGTTTGATACTATCATGCTCAGATTATGCACATTACTTCGAAAACAATTTGGATTTTACCAGGGATACTTGGACGATATCATTGCAAGGGTCAGATTTTCGGATTTCATTGATATATCTAATGAGTTTGTTGAAGATTTCAAGCATGATGTTGGCAAAAAATACAGTGAAGAGACAAAAATGCTTATTTACTTTCTTGCTGAGACCCAACTTTATCGGAAATTTGCAACTGGGTTTGGTGCTACTAGCACAATTGATGACTGTTATCATAGCATTTACATTAAAATGTTTGTGCCATTTTTATTCAAGAGGTTGATGCAAAAATATTCAAATGGTTTACCGGTAGCAGAGTTAGTAGAAAAAGCCAAAAATTATAAACTGGATCAAGTTTTTTCTAAAGTATTCTCATATAATCCTGATGAGTCAAGCTCTGGTGTCACCCCAGATAAAGAAATACCGGTGGTTGATTCACAAATCAATCAGTTGCTTTCTGGAGCTGTCGAAAAATTGGAAACCGAACAAGTAGCTAATGATGACCTGGATAATGTTAATTTGGAAACACAATATTCAATTATTGCGTATTTATCGTGGTATAGGCCAATGTCAGCAGGATTAAACAATAAAGAGAAAACAAAAGTTGCAAAAAGAGACATTACCCCATTTGCTGCTAGAATTGCTACACTTACAGAGCCTATCGTTACTAGGTTAAAAGAATCAACCAACGATGGAGAATTTTTTGAGTATAATATACCTGGGCCATTGAATCAAGAACAATTCATGAACATCTGTAATAATGTGGTTTCTAAGGAAACAAAAGAAAACAAGGAAGATAGAGAGTTTGATAAGTTGCTTTCTTCTCATGACAGATCATTGACTTTGGAATCACTAGCTCAATTTAATGAAATATTGAATAAATACAGCATCAGACCACTGATCCCTTTCAAAACAAACATGGAGATCGAAAAAGAAAAGAATGCTGAGCGAGCTAGGCAATTGGAGTTGGAAATTGAACAACGCAGACTTGCTCTTGAGGAGCAAAGAAAGATTGCGCAGATTGAAGCTGAAAACAGGAAACAAGCTGCTAGGTTGCGGGCTGAAGAGCAGAGAATCAAACAACAACATGAATGTTTGAAAGAATTATCTGAGAATGATTTCTCGGTTGAGTTTGAAACACCTGCACAGGTTGCTCCAGATGTGAAGATCAAGCAATATCTTCACAAGTCAGCGACACCATTTTCCGATGCAGAGAATGAGGGTGGTAAACCCGTTGAATATCATCCATTTTTATCACAAGAAGATCCAAATCACACCGACAATCATGATCAAGAATTAAAAGAAACTTCCCATGACAATACCAATGGTCAAATTGATGAGACTGTAGTTTCCACGGATAATGTGAAGATGAAGAGTGAAAGCTTGAATCTCAATGACAATAATAGGAGCGTTACTACTAGTCCAAATACAGAGAGACATAGTTTAATTAGTCCGAAAAGGACACCATCTCAAAAACCAATCACCAGTTTTTTCAAAACTACACCTAAAAATATCTCAATTAAGGAATATACGCCTAATTTATTTCAAAAATCTCCGGTCAAAACACAGGATCTTACTCAAACAGACAGAGATTTGTCTATTGGTACCGGGAAACGGAAAAGTGAAACAGAAGTTTCTTCTCCTGTTAAACGAAACAAACCATTGACAAGACTTGAGTCAGATCCCTTTACCATCAACATTGAGAATATCAGCAGCGATGGAAGTAATGAAGATTTGAGCTCGATGAATCAAAAAGGGGCTATTTTGGACCCACAGAACAGAAATCGGAAAAATTCTGAAAATGATGTGATTGTTCTTGACTAATATGCGATTATTTATATATTATCTCAACCTCTACTAGTATACAATGTTAGTTTAAATCGAATTCTGGGTCTATTTTGGCCGCACTTTGTGGCGCACACCAATTCTCCCCTGTCATGTCGTTATGGTTTTGTAGCTCGTTGACTGTAGCCGGGAAGTTTTTTCCCATTTTACTTTTGAGTTCTTGATCTAAAAGCAGTGTGTTTTTTTCTTTCTGCTTCGATGAGAGCAACTCGCTTTCACCCAGTGACGCAAAGTTTTGTATTGGCAACTCTCCCATCATCAATTTTTGCACAAAGTGGTTATTGTTGTTTTTCAATGCTGTCAGATGCTTTCTAAACTGCATTTTATACTTGGAAAGCGACACTTTATAAAGATCGTATAAAGCAAGATCATATTCCTTTGCTATTTCTTCCACTTCAACAGTGGGGGACGCGATGCTGAATTTTTGCAAGCTGCTAGTCAGACATTTGGCAATTGATGTAATACACGCCTCTCGGGTCTGTTTCCAAATATGGTCTGGATTATCGCCACTTGCGATTCCATCCATTCCAGCACCGGGTGTGGCTAAGGGTATCTTTTTTGGTTGTCGATTGACCGTTTTTTTGTTGGTATATGCCATGCTACGAGAGAAATAGGCCACAATATTTTTCTTTCAAAGTTTACACACGTTACGCCACACATCTAGTAATGGTCTTGATTGTGCAAATGTGGCTGAGTAGATCCAGAATCGGAATCTCGGCCTCTCTGACAATGTGGTGGTCCCTTCTCTCAATCATGCAATACTGCGCCACGCAACAGTTTATCTATCAGCGATGTTGTAGTTTCATGCAAGACGGATCTTGAATTTATGTAATGTTTATGTAATTTCAGAGCAATTTGCATCATATGCATGCATGCATTGAAACTGTTTATGTTAGGTTTGGATCAAAAGATAGCATATTGTATCGATGAATCAAATTCTGAATTTTTCACCGAGAAAATATCCAATCATCTGCACAATTGATGTTTTGAATTCCACCGGAAATATGTCATTTTCCGTTATCTACATCGTAACAGATATTCATGCAGCCTCTAAACTCGAGCATTGGATTGTGCTTTGTTTCAATTCTCGAGYTTGAACTATTACATTCGCTCTTCTTACAGAAACAGCTACACGGTTTTTGCTCCCATAATTGCCAAAAGTTCATCTTCAATTCATGTGGGAACGCAACCATGCATGCATGTGCAAGCAACATCTGTATGTATGAACACTATTATTTGCAAACCGTATCTATCCTCCATGGCCCATAAGCTTTTTTTCATCATTTTCGATCCTCCAATTCAACCAACGAGCAAATCACAGCAACAACTACAATATGAAACGCCAATGCGGAAAATCCGCATTCCAACTAAAGTTCAGAGCTGGAATTCGCAGCCGCTTTCTTGCTTGAATGCAATATTCCTGGCAGTAGTGCATTGAAATAAAAGGTTGTAAATCGTGAAATATATCAGTCCCCGGGAATATTGGTATTTTAGATAGTATAGATCGGCAACATAAGCTTGTATATTTGCACGTGTGGCGCTGGATAGGTGGCGTCCGCAGATTTCAGCGTCAAAGATGTGTTTCAGGTACGGTTACACACATTGAGATGCGCTAAGTTTTTCTTTTTGGTATTTAACGGTAAGGGGTTCTTTTGGGCCACTTTTGAACACACCCACAACTACACCAGAATCAACAACAGCGGTGAACGTTGGACGTATCCAGACGCAGTGCATATTATGGGGAAACAGTCAGCGCCAGGCGGCCATCGATATAACATGGGAATGTTTCTTGATGCAGACATGATTGCTGAATTGGAGCCCTCGTTGCACCGACATTATATAGGCACAGAGGCCAATTCCGGGTCCAAAGCAAAACACAAGGCCACGACAGCAGAAAATGGTGGCACCTCCAGATCAAATAATACCCCACCGCCATTGCCTGCGGCACCAAGCTCGGCAGATGTGTACGCCAAAAAGATTGAAATCTTCAAACAAAAATTGAAAACATTCAAAGGCATTTCCTACGACACGCCCAAAGGGAAAGAATCAAGATCACCCCAGAACAAAAAATCAGTCTTTAAATCAACAATTAAGGAAACTCCCATTTCAAGAGGGCAGATAGGTACTAATCGAGTCCAAAATGATACATCGCCAACTCCGAACGCTGGTATAAACCACGTTTCTGTTCATCCCCAAACCGTAGATTATAATGGCACCAAAAAACAATCTCGAAGTACAACCACCATATCTACACACTCCACAATCACAGAATTACAGGAATTAACGCCGACCATGTTTCATTTTCCAAAACACATGGTCGATGGGGAAGATTATGTCGCCACTTCGTCCCCAACAATGTCTTATTTTAACACCTCTCCCGAATCCGGTGTCTCAGAGACCACCGGCAATATAAAAAACATCAGAAAAAGACCCCAGCTCAAAGATAATCAGTGTGCAATATGCAAAATTCTACTGGACTCTTTTTACAACGTCCAAGAGAATGAGAGAATCGTTGAACTGGATTGTGATCATTGTGCCCATGAAGAATGTCTTGCCATGGATCTAGAACTGAACCTATCTCTCTCGAATACTCACATGTTGACTAGAACAAGCATAATTGATCATTTACCCAACTGCGGTTCGTGTCCATCGGATCATAAAGCTTTACCAAAAGATTATAATGTGATCTCAGATCTTTTGACAAGAATGCTTAATGCACAAATCAACAAGCCATATATTACTAACATACATGGAGGATTCAAACACAAGCAAAATAACTACAGCTATTCCAACACTTCCTACGATTCTCCGACAACGCCAACATTCAGTGATCAATCCAAATTCATCGATAATGAAAAATCATCCAACTCAGAATACTCAGTAAATTATATGCATCTATCAAATACCTTGGAATTAATCAGATCAACACCAAAACCCAGCAACCACTCAGTTTACCCGAAACCGACGAAAATCAAAAATCCTGTCTCTGCAAATTCTTCACCTCCATGTGCACTAACCAATGTGCATGCAAAAAAGCCTTCAAGAGGTTCCTACGCTTCCGGTATTTCTGCAATCATTTCTTCGGTAGCAGATAATCATCCAATATCAAATTGGTGTAAGGACTATTCTAAAGAGCTACTAGAGAAAAAGTTTTGCGAGGAGTTGATTATTCTTTCCGAGCAACACAAAATCTACCCATCTGATGATCCTGATTTTATTCTAACCCATGATTTTTTGAAATCTTTAGGTAAACTGAGACTAGTTGATAAATTAAAACTGATTGATAATGTCAGTGGTAAGGAATCTAAACTTGAATCCTATTACTGTTATCTATTTGAACATATGCTTCTAGTTTTGAACTCCTCAAATTACAAAATTTCATTAATCAATGTGAATCTGTCAACCTATATTGACTCATCACCATTATCCGATAATATACTCATAAAAATTAGTAAAAGTTCAAAATTGTTTTACAAAATTTTATTTCCATTAAAACACGTTCAAGAAACATGGTCTTCGGCGCTACAAAATCTTGAAATGCAAATAGATCCAAGCTTGATGACCTCCACCCTATCAATTGATGAGTTTGATAATATGATTGACCGATATTTGGATAGTGAAGATCTGGACATTGGGACTCTTCACAGTTACGTTGGCGAAGACGGTTATAGAAGACTACCAACTGGGGTTTGTCCTAGATTTTATGAGAGCACAATTAAATCGGTCATATTCAATACCAAGCCCACAAATATAATCCTCATTGTGAATCAGAATAGAGAAACCGTTAAATCCACTGTTCCACTTAAAAACATCATTCAAAGTTTATCCATGATTGGAATTGACATCTTGTTAATACTATGCTCAACATCGACATTAACAATGGACTGTAATGGTATCGATAGTTTGGAGTTGAAAAAACAAGATCTCAAGGAAAATGGCGAAGCATTTCTGAAGAAAATTGATGATTATCAGGATCATTTGAAAGCTTTTGATGAAAACAGGAAAACTTATGGCGAGTTGGACAAAAGTATCTATAGTATTATTGATGAGTACAAACATCATCATAATGACAAGGAGCTGATAAGTATATTTTTATCGAATAGCACACTATCTGAAATCTATGATGTCCCAACTCCCAATAAAATTTTGATGGAAATTGGTTTGGATTTCCATACCAAAAGTAACAGAAACGATGTGTCAGACTTGGTGTCATGGGACGATGCCATGGAAGTTATTTGCACATTTTGTGGATTGGAGTTTGATGAGAGTGATTTCTACACTGATGAGGAAAGCTCCGATTCGGATTCGGAAACCAATGATAGCATCACTGTCTGCTTCAAAAATGGAAAAATCGAAGATTCAGTGGCTGGAGAAAGTGCCATGAAACTTACAGACGACGTACATTTGCATTTAGAGCAAACCAGTATTGTTGATACCAGTAGTCGCTATAGTGTTCTCGATACCAGTAGTCATTATAGTGCCAACGAGTCCGTCAAAGAATACCCCCTGACTTTGGATCCAGTGGCTCACGACTCATATCATCAATCTTGCATCGACTAGGCTGCCCCCAAAGATAAAACTTGAAGTTACTCTTGAATGCCTATAATTGTATTTTAAATTAACTCATATAATCTTGTATAAAATTGTATATTATAAATTATTCTAGCATGTTTAACATCTTCTCGCTATTGCCTAACTACAACTTTTATGTGAGGCAACAATTCGAACCTTGCTCCCCGTTGATATTTCCGGCAACATATATTTATTTACTGACTTTTTTTCTTGGATATAAAACCTCAGTTATTGATATCAAAGAGTGAATATAAATTTGAAACATTTATTCCAAGAAACGTATAACAGAATGCAGTATATTTTTGGCTTCCTTTTTTTCACTCAAGTCGCAATAGCCATTACCACAAGAGTAAGTGTTAGGTTTTGCCAATCCATTGAAAAGAATATTACAGAACATGATACTAATGCAAATACGTTGGTAAATATCTGATACAAGCATCGATTTGATATAATGCTTGCATCGTGAGTTTATTTCACTTCAACGCTTTTTTTTTCTTAAAGTGGAACCCCGAATTCACATGTGATGGTTGTTTGTTAATTACTACTGATGCTTCCCTCGTTGGTACAATTGACACAAGTTCAACAACAATGACAACATATATTCCAGATCTGAGTGCTTCTCAAGCTCCAATAACAGAAATCACTTCTACTGTAGCCACAATTCCGTCTTCTACGACAGAGTCGGGGTTATTCACACCACCCACAGCTACTACCTCACTATCCAAGAGCCTTGTCACATCTAGCAATACAAAAACTAGCCTTCCAGTTGAACCACCAAATACAAGTGATTCAGTTTTTACCACCACAACCGATGCTGAAGATATAGAGACAACAACACAATTGCCAGAGCCTGTAACCACCACCCAAATCATAAACACCACGACTACAAAAACATATGTAGTTTCGACCTCATCTGCCGTTGTTCTACTTGTAACTGAAACCATTTCATCAACTAGTACCCAAGAATTTTATGTCAGTGTTCCATATCTTGACTATTACACACTAACAGAAGTTGTGCCAGTCGAAACTTTAACCAACACTTACACCTACCAATTGGGTAATAATGACACAAGTCCAGAAACAAAGTATTGGGAACATTTGGAAACCAAATATACAACTATTACGACAATCGGTACTACCCAAAAGACTACAATATGGACAAATTATTCCTATCAAACGTATAGCCAAATATTAACCTCAACCATGATTGTCTGGAACACCCAATATCTTGAAAGTTACTCTCTAGGTAGCGGATACAAAACTATAACCTCTACCTACTATCCTGGAACTTACGTTTCAACAATCACTCCCACAAATCAGTATTCAACCACAACCACCACTACAATTTCAGAGCAAGCCCCTGCACATGATATATACACCACAATAACAGAAACCTTCTACACAACTATTCATCCAACTTTCTTCACCACCGTTACTGTTTCAACCGATGATATGGCATCAAGCACTGCTTCAAGATCTACTGTTGTTTATGATACCACAACAACAACCACCCAAACCTTTACTACAACTGTGACTCCCTTTGCTGTAACTATTCCTGGAACCAATTTTTACGAAGAAGAGGAATCTTCAACCAGTACTACTAGCAGTCACCAAATAACCACCTACGTCAGCTACAACATCGGTATTGCATTGGTAAAAAATGTACTACCTGGATGGGTTTATTTGATTGCTATGATCATTCCTTTCATTTGAGTTCAATCTAAATTTAAAGATCAAACTTTACTTTGTTCTCAATACAAACTCTGCTTTAATACATTTTGCTTTACAGTCAAGAAGTTGAATCACTTCTTATTATTAATCTCTTTACTATACTTTATAACAGTGCTTCTTTTTACTTTTTTTTACTTTTATCATTACAAACCAAATTAGAAACCAAACAAAAAGAAATGCAATTAGAGCAAAAAACAGGCAGACAGATGTAAACTATATATATTATGTTTTTTTGGAAATATCTGATAGCAAAATCGAAAAGACATCATTCAGCAGCATTGCTAATTTCAAGATCAAATAATCCCCAACGATGTTTGAAAATCAAATACACATAGGATGCAAGTGTGTTTTCTGACGATTTCGTTGGGGAAGGTTTTGGTTCTTGGATCGATTCATCAGAAAGTACCAACTCACTGTTGTCAGTCTCGGATTTTTGAGTAGAAGCATCCAATAATACTTGTGCTTTTTCTTTAGTTGAAACATATTTGTTGTAAAAAGTTACCATTTCGGTAGCAAGGACTCCGGATGACAAAAGATGGGCAGCCCACACAACCACCGTCATTGCCATTGTTGTTTTTTTGATTTGACAATCACTGCTTAAAGATAATAAGAGTTTGGATTGAAGGGTTGAACCGTTCAAGGAAGCTGATGAGAAATCCGTGAGTATTGAAGTGTCATTGGAATGGGTCAATTCTTCTTTAAGTTGTTCGAGAAGAGAGCTKGTGCTGGAGTTATCAAAAATGTTGAAAAAATTTGATAACAACGAAGACGTTGACACGCCGGTGGCATTATACTGTTCCAAGAGGGAATCAAGCGAAGAACAGTCGTCCGAAGCATATTTGCTAACCGAAACAATCATGTTCACAAACCAAAATATGTGAGATAAGATTTCAGAACTACCAAGACTGGTGACGTATGAGGTGTATAATTTGGATGTCGATAATATTGATTTAGTTGTGAATTCTTGAATTGGGATTTTCACATATTTGTTTGTTTTAAAGCCGTCAATCAAGTTCGAGGCCGCCAATTGATTAGTCAGAGCCGACGAGGAAAAATACGTACCAACAGAAGACACAAGCRTATACAAAGAAGAGGATAAACATGCTGCGTTCATTTTCCAATCATCGCTCAAGTACAAAGCTGTTCCGTTGTTTAAACTGTTGTAATTAGAAACCAATTCTGATGCTTCACCAAGTGCTTGGCGGTTGTTGACAAGCTTAGCTGTCAACCCAATCAAAACCACGCACAGCACAATTTGGGTATATTTACCGGTACTTGTGATATTCGAGCTGGTAATCATTAGGTATAGAATAAGTTGAAGAAAAAAGATGAAATACCATAAAGAAAAAACGTTGTTTTCTTAATGCCCCTTTGAACTAGTTCCCAAAATCAACCACAAAGGGCTTGTATTCTGCTCCCCAACCCACTGATGATCCCACACATGTGATGTCCAGTAACAATAACAAAAAAAAAGTGCTCCCTATAAAAAACCACAACGTTATAAATCCGATCCCCAGGTTTATAATGGCTCGAAAAACAAATAATRGTGGCGCAACAACGCGAGGATAACGCCACCTTTCCCGCAACGCGCTAATCCGAAACGGGCAATTTTTTTGCTGTCACAAAAACCGGCTGATTTTAAGTCACGTGACTTTGCATAAGCRGATTTGCCCAAAGCGGTAACTGACAACTGTAGATGACTGCTCCTGTATCGGAGTTTCTTGTATGGGGCTAAATAGGTATAAAAGTTGTTGGTCTGCTGTATCAAAGAACAAAGAAGGACAAGTGCCAAAAACATAGATTTTGATAATTTGATTCTGTGAACGCAAAACAGGTTTTTTGTTTCTTCATGTCTAGTACGTACAGTGAATAACAGATTGATGGTCCGAGTGGAAGTGTTGCTTGTGATCGTTGGCTACGATTTAGCGCTATTCTGGATCTTTTTGTTCACCAGCCAGGGAAGAAGCGGTAGAATATCTTTAGCTGCAGTTCTGAAATACTAACATATATACACAATTCTCTGATTCACTTCTTTGATTCCTTGTCTTTTTACCTTTTTTGTTGCTAGATTTCGGTACTAGTTGTGTCCATTCCGGACAAGAATCCCCAGAAGGTGCTAATAACTCCAGAGCAGTTCCTATCTATGCTACCTCTTCATATGTGTTCAGAGACTCTAAGCATGGTGCTGATTTGTTTGGTTTAAGAGAACCAGGTTACATCTACTCCAGAATCATGAACCCAACCCATGATGTGTTTGAAAAGAGAATGGCCGCTTTGGAAAACGGTTCCATGGCCGTTGCTACCTCGTCCGGTCAAGCTGCCCAAATGTTGGCCGTGTTGGCTGCTGCCCAATCTGGAGATGAAATTGTTGCTTCATCCTATTTGTACGGTGGTACTTACAATGCTTTCAAGAACTTCAAGAAATTGTTTGGTATCAACGTCAAATTTGCTGACGGTGATGATGTCGAATCCATCAAATCCCTGATCACCGACAACACTAAGGCTGTTTACTTAGAATCCATCGGTAATCCTAAATACAACATCCCAGATTTCAAGGCCATCACTGATTACGCCCACTCTAAGGGTGCTTGTGTCATTGTCGATAACACTTTTGGTGCTGGTGGTTACTTCTGTAGACCTTTGGATCATGGCGCTGATGTTGTTACCCACTCTGCTACAAAGTGGATTGGAGGTCACGGTACAACCATCGGTGGTGTTGTGATCTTCAAGGATCCTGCCAAGGACAACGGCTTCAAGTTCAGTGACTGGCCAGAAAAATTCCCACAATTCTCCAAACCAAGTGAAGGTTATCACGGTGCTATCTTGAACGATATGTTTGGTGACTTTGCATACATTGCCTACGTTAGAGTCGAACTATTGAGAGACTTGGGTCCATGTCAAAACCCATTCGGTTCTTTCTTATTACTGCAAGGTTTGGAAACTCTTGCCTTGAGAGGTGAAAGACACGGTGCTAATGCTCTCAAGTTAGCCCAATGGTTGGAAAAATCACCTTACGTTTCTTGGGTCTCTTACCCTGGTTTGGAATCCCATCCTTACCATGAGAACGCCAAAAAATATCTCCACAATGGTTACGGTGCTGTGTTATCTTTTGGTGTCAAGGATATTGATAACCCAACCAAGGACGCCTTCAAGGAAGCTGGTCCACAATTTGTTGATAACTTGAAGATTTTCTCCAACTTGGCTAACGTCGGTGATGCCAAATCCTTAATCATTAACCCATGGACCACCACCCACGAACAATTATCTGATGAAGAGAAAATTGCTGCTGGTGTCACCAAGGACTTGTTGAGAGTCTCTGTCGGAATTGAAAACATTGATGATTTGATTGCTGATTTTGAACAATCTTTTGAAAAGCTTTTTGGCAAAAAATAATTTGTCTAGTAGATCTAGATCAGTCTTACAAATGAAAAATCTTTGTTATATATAACGATTCTGTAATGAAAAATAAAATTCTAACCATAATAAACCCCGATTTGGTCCAACCAGCTCCCCAGGCTTCCATAAAATCCTAAAAGRTTTGCACCTTGTGGAATTACCACTTTGTGCAAACCACCGCCATTACCTCCAAAGTTGCCACTTTGCTTTTTGTTGGTAGTGAACTGCACGCTATCAATCCAAGCCCCGGATCTGAAGCTGATGGAGATGAGATATTCGTCGTTATCAAGCTTGAAATCAGAGTAGTTTCCTGTTTTATTACCAAAAAGAACAGACGAACCATCAGTAAAATGAGTCTCAATACCATCCAATGCTGAACCATGACTGACACGGAAAAATGAAATTTTGGAATTATTGTTGTAGGGAAATGTAACATCAATTGGTTTTGATTCACGTAACCCAAACTTGTCCGATTTTCTAGCTTGACGGTTATTCGATAATAGTAGTGTTTGCGAATGTGATTTCAAGTACTCCTGCAAATTTTCAATGGATCTGGAACCAAACCCAACACATAAAATATCCAATTTAATGGGTTTATTTCTAAATTCTGGTCTCAACTGCTGTTGGATGAGATTGTAATCCAATCTAATATGTTTTTGAGGTCCTGGGCCATTACAAGAGATTGGAGCGTATTCATAGTGCAATCTTGACCATTCACCAACATGACATTCAATCAAATAAACCCCGCTATCAGACATTATATCGATGATGCTGCTGTTTACAGCCAAACAGGTGGCTTCATTGGAAATTGTACCTGGAATCTTCATACCCTGATTCACAAGCGTGAACTCTGGTCTGAAAGATTGGTCCGCAAAATCTTTTGGAAGTGCAAAGGCAGGGTGATAGAGGAATCGCATTATATCAAGTCTATTCCATCCTGGTTCGTCTTTCGTCAAAACAGGTCCCCATTCTTTTCTGTTGGTTCTAATGCAATTTTTTTCAGTTGTTAAATATTTCCTATTCATCCAAGTGTAATCTCTTAACATGACACCATTTTCCTGATGCGGACATCCCAAAGAATGACCGATTTCATGCATGAAAGCACCCAAAGATACACACAGACACTCCCAATATTGGGAGCATTCGTTACAGTCGTTGGCGACTTCGGCGGTGTTCAGTTTGGTGCAGTCGGTGAAGCTTTTATGAACGGATTCCCAATTCATAGGCCATGAATGTAACCCTTGGGATCCAAAAATAGCCAGTTTGATTCTGTCCGTACCTCCACCTAAAGCGGCGTGTCCAAGTATCAGGTTTTGAGATCTGTCCCAATGGGCATCCAAAATGAGAACGGAAGCCAGCACGGGTGTCGATCCTGTTGATTGGTCTGAAAATGGACCACCTGCATCTCTTAGAGCTTCCAGAGCAAAATCAAACAATTTGCCGGCCTCTGTGGCCTTTTGATTTTGCTGGGCATAGTTTGCATTCCGTATTTCTGCAACTGTGTGCCTGCTTTTGATTACATGGATTTTAATTTCACTTCTTTTGACGTTGTTCATTTCATCTTGGAAAGATGTGGTTCCTACCACTTCTTCTTCAACGAATCTGAAACATCTGTTGCCGAACCCGTTCTTGTTCATTTCATCTTGGGTAAAGGCTTGCATCAATCTCCCACCGACTCTTAATTTTTTAATAGCAGTTGAAAGACCGTTTCCTTCATAAATTTTATCTGCTGGACAATCAAACAGGGCTGGCGAATCCGATCCCACCATGACACAGAGGTGTATTTTTGGAACATTGTACTGTGTGTCTTTAATTGGAGAATAGTTCATCGTAAGTTGGTGTTCGTCGTATGGCTTTTTGGACGTGTCAAGAGCAGCATAGCCATTTGAGTTGAATATTCCGTCTACGTGGGCCAGTTTGATGGCATTTGTCCCGTCCCCCAGATGCAAATACAGCTTGAAATACCCATCCGTCACCTCATAGTATTGATCTGGATATTTATCGTTCTGAACTGCAATCAATCCTCCTTTGTTAGCACTTGAATGACCTTTCAGAATATACACTGGAACTTGCAATTGTTCATGATTCTGCGGCAAGTTTTCAAATGTGAAAGTCATATCGAGCGCAGAAAAAAGCCCCCATCATTACACTTGAAAATCAAAGCGGGCTTCATCAAATAAAGATAAATGACACCTGAGAACAATAGGAGAAGAATACGCGATCTTCCATTGCTTTAGTGCCAAAGAAGCAGTTCCCGGAAGGTTCCGTGGCACAGACTTTAGTTGACAGGTTGGTGACACGCCATTGACAACAATGAACTACATACAAAACTTTGCAGTGGGCCTTGCAGAAGACTTTGCTCTGGATAAGTATAATGAGGGGATGGAAAGGATGGTGAAAACGAAGAACCCCTACACATATGAGGATGCGGACGGGAAGAGTCGCAAACTGAAGCTAAGAGAAAGCTCCACAAAGGAGGAGCAGAAGATGTGGAAATGGGTGCAGAAACGGGCGTGGGTGGATGACAAATGTTTTTTGGGCTGCTATCCCGTCGATTGTGGGATAGGGTTGGGGCCTTTGGTGGTGTTGATTCCTGTGATTGGGCCGTTTCTCATGTATGCGGTGCATGCCCGCCTGACCACTCGAGCAGGGATGTTTTACAACCTGGACAATGCCACGGTGGCCAAATTGCAGGCCAATATTCTGTTTGATTTGTTGATTTCATTGCCACCTGTGATTGGGTCGCTTTTCGCATGGCTGGCTGGCTGTTCCACCCGGAACGCCGCCATAATCCACACAGAAGTGACCAAAATGCTAATATTGCGAGAACAGCAGGAGGGATATGTTCCTCCTATGAAACAGGAGAAACGGTTCAACTTCAACGTTTTCAAAGGCGGGAAATCCAAAACAGAGCCGCCACAGCCACCGCTACCTCCAAAGCCGGCCACGAAGTCGACAGTCCCGTCTCAGTATACGGCCCGTGGATCCTTGTAGAAATCTAAATGTGAAAGGAAAATCCTTGCCAATGGCTATTTTTCATTCATAATCATGGTGCTAGAGAAAAGGCATCTAATGTGAGTACGAAGCAACATTGCCACTTTTGTATAAACAACCAACTTTAGAGGCATGCTTGTAGGTCAGTCCTTATGATGGCATCAAACAGACCAGAAAGACACACCCCGACTAGCACTCACGTAACAGAAGAACACACCATTCGACATCGTTCAATATCTTGCTCCCATCAATTACCTTCGCTACATAGCACAGATCCAGCCAGCGGAAAAGGTGCACCGCAACTCCAACAGTCCATCTACTGATCTGGTCCATTTAAAATGTTCAATTGTTTTCCACTGGCATACTCCTTCACCTCATTTACTGCTGTTCGCATGCATATACTTTGTCTACTTTGTGTACTATGTGTACTTTGTACCTCTTTCCAACGCTGTCTCAAGCGGTTTCCCAGTGGTTTTGCTACGCTGCTCGCATTCCACAGCTACACGTTTTTCAGATTTTGCATCTCTCACAAAGAAACTTCTCGAAATTAAAATTTTTCTAACAGCAACGCGATATTAGTGTTGGCCTTAGTAAGTTAAATGTGTTTAACGTTGTCGCCTTCCGCCAGATTTACATCAAGCAACAGGTGAAACAAGATGGTCGCTGAAACTAAGTTCTATGATGTGTTGGGCGTGGACCCTAGTGCGAGTGAGCAACAGCTCAAGAAGGCGTACAGACTCGGGGCTTTGAAATACCATCCAGATAAGAATCCTTCGCCAGAGGCAGCTGAAAAATTCAAGGAAATGACCAATGCCTACGAAGTGTTGTCGGATCCAGAGAAGAGGGAAATGTACGACCAGTATGGTGAGAAAGGTATGGGCGGAGGCATGGGAGGTATGGGCGGAATGGACGCCAGTGACTTGTTTTCGCAGTTCTTCGGTGGCGGAGGCCACGGTAGACCTCAAGGTCCTCAAAGGGGTAGAGATATCAAGCACACCCTGGCCTGCACATTGGAAGAGCTATACAAGGGTAAGACTTCCAAGATGGCTCTGAACAAAACCGTTCTCTGTAAGGACTGTGATGGTAAGGGTGGTAAGAACGTCAAAAAGTGTACCGACTGTAACGGTACCGGTACCAAGTTCATCACCAGACAAATGGGTCCTATGGTGCAAAGATTCCAAACTCAATGTGACAAGTGTGGTGGTCAAGGTGACATCATGAGCGCAGCCGATAGATGTAGAACATGTAACGGTAAAAAGGTGGTTAACGAAAGAAAGATCTTGGAATTGAACATTTTCCCAGGTATGAAGGCCGGCCAGAAGGTTGTGTTCCAAGGTGAAGGTGACCAGGCTCCAGATATCATTCCAGGTGACGTTGTTTTTGTTGTTGATGAAAAGCCTCACAAATTGTACAAAAGACAAGGTGACGATTTACACCTCGAACAAAAGGTGGATCTTTTGACTGCTCTTGCCGGTGGTGAAATCGGCTTTGAACACGTCAGTGGTGAGTACATCAAGGTTCCAATCATTGCGGGTGAAGTTATTTCTCCAGGCTCTATCAAGGTCGTTTCCGGTAAAGGTATGCCAATTCCAAAACACGGTGGTTTCGGTAACTTGATCATCAAGTTTGAAGTCGAATTCCCTCAAAACAACTTTGCTTCCGAAGAAAAACTCAAGCAATTGGAATCCATTTTGCCTCCAAGAAAGACCGTCGCTGTTCCAAAGGGTGCTGATGTCGACGATTCTTGTGTTCTTGAAGACTATGATCCTCACAGACACAGCTCTAACAACACTCGCGGTGGCTACTACGACGATTCCGATGACGAAGAGCATGGCCATCAAGAAGGTGTTCAATGTGCCTCCCAATAGATTTCTTTTCTGTAGACTAAATACTATATTAAAATCAAGTAATATCATTTGCGTTCCAAACGGGAGACGTGGTGCGATTTCGGTGGACTGGAATGGTAGCAACACTTTTCATCACCCAATTACCCGGAGCGTGTTTGGGGCATATGGATGGTAAGGTTTTGGCCATTATCCAATTGTGGTTGATTTTGGACATTTCATGAAAAGCCACCGACACCACAAAACTAATGCTGTAATCACACGCAGTCACCGCTGCTGCTACTGCTGCTACCTCCTTTTAAAATATGTTGCTCCCATTACTTTTTCTTCGTTAAACTGAGTTCTTTGATCTCTCTGAAAACTTCAACTTCTACCAGTTTTGAATCGTATATAAATCCTATCACCTTTTTTTCTTTCCCGTGGAACTTGCTTCTAGTATAGAATGGTTTCTCCATCCTATTTTTTGTTCATTCTCTGTTCTCTTCTTGCTCTTTGACATTTCTAAATGATCTAGCCAGACCCTTCTTTTCCATATATTGTGCCCTGTGCCCCATACAAAGATTTTTATTTCTCTTGTATCATCTCTTCATCTCTTTCATCCTCTCTTTATCTCTCTCTGTCTGGCTCACCTTCACGGGCGTTTTCACGGCGAGTGGTTCCGGATGTCGAGTTCCAGCTCTTGTGTCGCACTGCGTTCCAAATTTCACACATCTCGCTCGTTTCTCTTTCAGGGTGCTCTAAGCTATACGTAATGGATTTCTAGCTGCTGCGCAAGTAATCGCGGAATCAAATTTTGGCTTCTGCTGCACAACGTGAAATTTCAATGCGTTATGCTTCTTTAGGAAATGCTTTTTTTTCCGATCTGAAGATATGTAGTGAGAATTGTGATTTTGTGTTTTTGCAAATTTTGTACAGGTTTTGAGCAGCTTTTGCAACGTTRAGTTTTTGGATCTTAGTTGGTTCAGCGGAGGTATCTGGAGTTTAATCGTTTGCAGGTAGGTTTTTTTTTTCTTGGAGTTTGTGGTGAGTTGAAGTTACAATGACCATACCTCTTCCACAGCATGACTCAGTGCTGATCAGAGAACACCTTTACAGAGATTCTGGGAAACTGGAYGTAGTGTTATTGCCAGACTCGGACAGTTTCAAGCCCATCACTGAGGCCGGACTGGGCCATTTCAGCTACAAGTTGGTGAACCCAGATCTGGTGTCCGAGGCCGGAAAATCGATGCACGATGAAGCCCTGTGGGAATCATTGATTCCGTCCACATCGTCGGTTCCTGTGGGAACAATACTGACCTATATGGTGTCTGCTTTGATTCTATCTTTGTTGGTCGTTTATTTGGCAAAACTGAAACACCAATCCAAGGCCAAAAATGATGTGGATCTGGAAAACACATTACCTATGGACACAGAAAAACACTCGTCCCTTTTGGAAAGTCCCTACAGTACGCCTGTTGCTACCAACTCCTGTGTGATGCCCTCAAATCACACCGTTACCCCATTATCGAATTTAATGAGTGGTCCTCCTTCTTTGACAAACACCCCGGAATCTCCTCTCTTTTCGGAAAATTACAACCCGGATAGTTTGATCACTCAAACATGTACAGTACTCCCAAACACAGTCTACCATAAGGGTTTACAAAATAGAATAAGAATAGATTGATTACTTCTTTGATAGCATCGAATCCCCTATTTCATTTGAGATTCTCTTTTCACTTCTTCTGACTTAATTTCTATCATTATCCGCCATTTCCATGTTTGCATTTTATCTCATGTTTCTACATACTAATTTCTATATCCTTAATCCAAAGACTTGCTTACACTATCTACAACTTACTGTACTGCTCCAATTGRTTGCCGGTCCAATCGTCCTTATTGTGTGAAGMGTGCGATAAYAGCAGCTGTTCAACGCGCAAAAAGAAGATCTTCTCTCTCACCGGATTACCCGATTCGGACGAAAGCAAAACATGGCACTGGAGACTTGCAAATTTCCCCTGAGTGCTTGCAYGTGTGTGTGACAAAGTCGACTAAAACTAAAAATAGATAAGCCCACACAAACTCACTGTCACCCAACCCCATCTCCTGACATTATTTGTGAATACCCCACCTTCATGCTGATGATGCAAGTCTCCTTCCATCCAATGGACAAAAATAGCACCCTGTATAATTTCTAACCGCGTGATAGCAAAATAATAGCCATGTCATTTGAAGTCGGGGGACAGTGCTAGGTTTGAAGAATAATGGGGGACAGTGATGTTATGTTTCATTGTTCAGGGAAATTACTGGAAAACATGTGCTGATTGCAAGCTGGAACGGTTGGGCGTTTCTTTTCTTTTTTCCTTTCAACAACGTTTCCAAACAAGAATCGGGAATATTTTTCTTTATCGCCCAGTRTTTTYGTCTCGTTATCGATTTCTTCGTCTTATGCATTTACACMCCACTTWATGTATTTTAGTCWMTGCAAARGATRATGYTTCATCATTTTATTCCTCGATAAATGCTAATATTAGTACGAGAAAATGATTTTTCGARTATCTTGTTTAATATCCATGTGATTAAACAAAAAAACATTGTATCCAATATGTAAGACGTAATTCTGTGGAAAACCAGGTTGGATTTTGTCYTTTTYAAACCTTTCAATTTTCAATCAAGTGTTTATAAGTCAAGGGAAAACAATCTAACAAGTAAAACCAGCTGTGAAGATGGAATCTGAATAAACCAAGTAAACACCACAAAACGCATGTTGCRCATGTTGCGCAGTTTTCTTSACACTTGACTGTGAATCGGCTTTCTTGTGCAACGACAAATCCATTTTTTGTATTTCAATAACATCCGRCTTCAAGACTCAGACATCGTYTTCGTTGGTTTCGGCATCTCAACCATGTATTTTCTGAAGTAGCAATATATTTGACAATGAATCCAGGTGTTGCTGTGGAAAAATTCGTGAACACTCGATCAACGAATCTTATCTTGACTTGTCATCCAGTGAAGATTCCCATAAATTATCCAGACACAAGATGAAAGTGAGCTCCATACTGCGCAATACGTCCAAACTCCCATTTAAAGTCACTCTGAAAGAGAATAAGAAATTGGAAACTCCATTATTGCCTCCAATCCAATTATACAGGGCCATTCTCAGGGCACACCGTCAATTACCCTTTGACCAAAGAAGTTTGGGTGACATGTATGTGAAGGCCGAGTTCCGAGCCCACCGCAAAGTGGAAGATCCACTTCAAATTATCGGGTTTTTGTCTTCCTGGCAAAAGTATTTGGAAATGGTRCTACAGAATACGGAACAGGACTGGAAAAAGTATCACATTCCCGATGGCATGCTTGAAAGAATGTCAGATGACCAAATAATACAATTGCATGAGTTAATGGTCAGTACTAGACAAGTCTATGATGAAAAAACTGAAGGGGAACAATAAAAGCATCAAYCAGGTCCAGATATATATTCGATTCCATATAATGTCTATTCTATAAGAGTAGTATATAATATACTGTAAATAGTTTGAATAGTATCTTCAAAAGTGGCAGTAACTAGCCGCTATATAAAACATGCATGGCTYGCATCTTCTACTGTGATCAAACCAACCCTTTCTTTTCCTTTTTCTTAACCCCCTTTCTCTCAAGTGAAACAACAGTTCCAGCCCATTAAATTCACTAACTCGGACCAATCCACATAATGTTTTTTACCAAGTGCAATTTCCTGATCGTATAATGYCCATATGGTATTCACAATTTTCCAACACACTTGAACGTTGACAATCTGATAATTTTGCATGTATTTTTCGTAGTTCATTTTCATCTCTTCCCGTTGATCTTTAGTGACAGATGTGATACCTAGCATTAGTAGAGATAGACCCAACACAGATTGCAGCTTCGTGCCAATCAATATATTGAATAAGAGTAGTCCAGATCTCCTCAAGTCTTGAATTTCTTTGCAATCAAACTCTAGTTCTCTGAAACTAATTCTTATATAAATTCTCAGACTTATTTGTGTTAATTCGTACCAAGTCAAATGATGCTCCATTAATTTTCCCGTCAAATCATCCTTTATTAATTGGTTCAAATCAATCGAATTYGGCGTGCAGCTCATAATCCTGGTATCAAAAATCCTGAACCAGGAATCTTCTGTATCGGTGTAATGYTTCAAGGTTCTGGCTTCAATTAATCTCAGATCTTCAGTAGCATAGGTTTTTCTTTTCAAATCTTTCAGAATCTTCCTGTTGTGAGATACCTCACCTAACAATATATACAAGTTTTGAGAAAGCCCATAGAATGGATCGATACCTGTTTGGATTTTTTCACGATAATCATCATGACTGAAAATATCTTTATAGTCGTCAATTGAAATGATTGTACCAGAATCTAARGCCTTTGTGCATAAAACATCATGATAGAAGACACTGCTGATGATCCATTTTGCAACTTTCTTATTGGTACTATCTTTCARAAATTTYCTTAAAGARCCATAGCCCTGTAAAATCTTTTTGATYTTCAATAATARACTAAACCAGGCGTCYACATCACCGGTGGAAACTTGTGCACTCAAAAGTAACAAGTAAAATAGTACAGATGTCAGTTGATCATCACTTGATTTTTTATTTGGACTATCATGCAAAGCCTTTATCTTGTCATCGTTTAATTTGAGAGCCTTGTTAAAATAKGACTTAGCTACTGCATTATCTTTACCCACTAAAAACATTCCACCCCACGCAACCAAACAATACAAAATGGACATGTCATCTGAGGCTTTACTTACAGCATAGTCTGCAAAAAACTGGTTATTCCCTATATCCAATTGATTCATTGCCAAGTTAGTGATGTAATTCTCAAGAAACAATTTCCCTGTTTCATCTAGAGACCGCATGATTGTTGACGATGGAGCTATAACTTTGACAATGTTGTTTTTACTYAACAATAAATGAGCTGCTGGTCTTAAATAGGGATGCAACYTTTTAGACTTGAAAACAYTGATTAAATCTTCATCTGATACATAYAAATTTTCAAGTAGTTGTGATTCATCCATTGGTGCATATACATTGTCTGTTTCATCATTATCATCCATTATTGTGGCGGCTTGCTTACCGTGGGCGTTCAGTCCATTTAATTCGTCGAGTGCATAACCATTGATTTCATCATTGTTAGTTCTCAACGATGTTATCGATTTTAACTCAGCAAAGCTTCGAGGACTATTCATTGACGAGAAACTCAGCAAAAATGGAGGAGACATAGCTGAGTTTACATTTTGATTGAAGTTAGTGACGGTATTATTTTSAGTGCTGTCAGCATTTTTWTTGTTCAAATTTAATTCTGAGATATCTTGAAGTTTTTGTTGTGCCAAGAAATTTGAAGCTTGGGTCATTGCCGAATTTATATTGAGATCAAGAAAATTTGATTCRGGGTGAAAAACWGGWGATTTCATACGATCTATCACATTATGTAGAAAACCATCCATCATTGCATCATCGTTGAGAAGTTCATCCACAGCTCTGTTGATRTCAGTTGAATAAGCATCTGAAGTGCTGAACAGATTCAACGATGGTGAACAAATGTTTGTTGATTCTATATTAGACGGAGATATTACATGAAACACAGACACGGGGGAATCATCAACCAGTCTAAAATGATCTRTMGTTGGAAGTATGGTTTGTGCTGAATCTGGTGATTTATTTGTTATTGTTTTATCAAAAGCATCGGATAGTTCAAGATCTTGAGAACTTACGGAGCCTGAATGTATTATTGGCACGGAAGAGCCCAGCATTGAATCGTTATTTAAACTTTGATTTTTAGTAWGTGAGCTGATTTTAGAGATATTTTTGTTAGAATTGAAGGAAAGAGTTTCTATTAATTTTTGTTGTATCGAGTTTGTGGAAGAAGAGCTGGTSCCTTTCGACAGATTGATCGAATCAATAGCATTGGTTTGTCTGTTGGCTCGATTGAAATCATTATTGTCTCCGTGTTCATCAGAATTTGTGGAAGAGCTTTTTCGTACCATCTTTGTATCCACAATTGTAGCTGCATTGGTATAGCCAGTTTTAGCCTTRGTCTTTACTTTAGCTTTTGGCTTTGAGATGGGGTTAGATGACTGTTCCAGCTTCATTAGTTTCTGTGAGTTCAAAATTTTGTCTGTGTCAAACAAATAGCTGCTATTTCTATTTTGTTTCTCGGTTCTCCATTGGCAAACCCAGCCTTTTTTGCCACAGAGGCCGCAGGTAGGATGCACYTCATCACACTTCTTCTTCTTCTGCCGGCACGCCAAACACCCTGCCTTCGATCTCGAGGTGTATCCCACAAAGGAGTTGTTGTTGAACACAATTCGACGAGACTCCGACATATTTGCTGCGTCTGGAACTGCCCCTTGCAACACCAATTACGTGTTTCGCCAGTCGTGGGAACTAATTGTGTACTTGACGAAAACCACAACGGTTATCGGATTAGAAATATAGATRGAGATTGATCGATGACTGAAAAGTATAAAGCGTGGGCCGCGGCGGAGGCGAGCGGCGATAAAACAGCGGTGGCGCCGCGGGAGCTGGGGCTAGAGCTTGAGCTGGAGCTGGAGCGGGAGGGCGCGTTGGGCGCGTTGGGCGTCCGGCGTGGAGACACAGGCAGTGCAATTCGGGGTCTAAAAGTTGTAGAGATCGGACTCCTCCTGTTCTCTGAAGAAGTTKACAAACAGCACCAGAGTAGCTGCCACACAYGCCCCGCCAGTTTCGGTCAGAAACARGCCCAGCAGCGATAGCTGCTGCGCTCTGTGCAGCACCAGTGGAAACAGAACTGCGCTGCCTGCCAGCAGGCCGCCCACAAAACGCACGGCCGCCGTGCTTTCCACCGCGCACACCAGGCCGGCGGACCCATAGAGCACGCCTCCMAGAAGACCGCCCACCACGCCGCCCGTGCCTGTCAAAGCCGCCGCCAACACCAGCAAGAGAAACCCYAGAGCCAACAGTCCACTGAGAAAAATAATCTGGCTGAGYGGGTTCGGACGGATGTTCATAGTATGTGCAATGGGATGACGACTGCAGCTTGRCAGTGTAACGGTGGATGCGGTGGTGGGTGTAAAGTGTGTAGTGCTCAGGGAGCGCGACGCTGGGCGCAAGCGCTGGCTGGGTGAGTTCCCAGCGTGGCCATCTTGTGCACCACTTACGCGGYAGCCCGTTCTCTTGGGCCTCCCGGCTTGGAAAACCAGTTGGCAGTGAAAAAGCACGTCGTGGTCTTGTCAGTACTCGTGGCTTCCCTTGAACAGCAATTGTAGAGGAGGAAATATAGTGTATGTGCCGTTTGGAAAGATCTGGGATTTTGTCTTTCAAAACTTCTTGCTGTGAGATAGAGAGAGGGGAGGGGGAGGGGGAGGGGGAGGAAGAGAAGCAGAGGAATAAAAGATAGCTGAATCTCCAATGATGGGACTCCTGCTCTGGAAATACAATTGCCGTATATCAATGTTAGCGGTTCGCATCAAACATAGAAAAA
>BCGC01000004.1:629570-648605 GCA_001599115.1 Pichia sorboxylosa | reverse complement strand
ATCGGAGATTACATTGAAGGTAGAACTGACACCATCGCTATTAGTAATTGAAGAAAAATATGTGTCCCATTGATTGAAATTCCAATCGACGGTCTCCAAGTAAGAACAGTATGTTTTGATAAAATCAGTCTGTGCTAGATCAGCATGTTTTTCGGTTGAATTCTTCAATATGGTTTCATTGAAAASTTCACCAAAATATGGTACACAGTCYTCCTTTGCATATGTCACACCAACATTATCAGTAATCATAATTCGAAGATTTTCATTTAAACCTGTAGTGGAATTTTCGGTTTCATCATCATTGTTAGTCTTGTCTAKATACTTGGCACCRAATATTTCATTCTTTCTTATTTCAAACACAATTGGTGCCCATYTTGTTCTAATAGYTTCAATGTATTGAGAGTCRACATAAGCCCAGGTCTCGTTTAATCTTAGTACGGCCTGTGAACATAAAACAACCGCRATACCTAACCAGGAMACCATATCACCCTTCTCACACAAAATTGTACCAATCTCAATCCATTTGATTAGAATATTGGCACGTTCCTTAGGCGAACTCGATGTAACCCTATCGTCAAATAAATGGTGGGCTAACAGTCTTCCCAAATAATGTGTATGTACTGATGGAATGAATTGTAAYGGATTATATTTCCAATAATGGAAAGAAGATTCGACGGCCTCCATGTTAACAAAAAAACAWGATCTATCGAGGCGGGTGGACCAATAATGAGAGAAATGAAGATCAATTGCTTGAATTTCATAAGCTAAAGCTTCAGGAGACATGTTAATGAAATCTTTACCYGATATCAATTTATCAGATTTATGGACATCATCGCTCAATTGAAAAGAAATAAGTCTATCAAGCATGGCTCTTTTTTGTAGCATCATGTTTGAAAGTTCGAATAAGGAATCTTTGGAAAGATAATCAGTACATTTTTCAACTAATKTATTTTTCAGATGATTCACAGCAGCAAATAGTTCATCATCTATCAATGCCCCAAAAAAGTTAGCGATTGTAATTTCAAGTAGTCGTTTCAGTCTAGAAAACATGATTTGGAGTTCCATTTGTGAAATCTTGATATTTTTTTCAGCCAATAAGTCAGCATCAGAGAAATGATCAAGATATTTGGTAAAGTAAACAAAAGGATCAACCAACGTCCCCATCAAAGGTAAAATTTCAATCAGTTTTTCTGCCATTCTATCAGAAGGATAAAAAAGTATGGTATGACATACTGCCTCCAAAGTGCCTCTCAAAATYAAACCCGAGCTGATGTCGAACGTGAGTTTTGGATGTGGACAGGAAGGTGACTGATAATACAAATCATGAATAATGAAAGGTAAATGTTTGCTACCAGAGTTAGAGTGCCCTATTTTTTTAGATGATAATTCCAATTCTGGAATTGCAGTTGTTTCCTTAGCATCAGTCAAAGATGTTTTGCTRGCYTCATTTATTACATATTGTTCACTTGGTTGGTACCTGTAGATGTAGTCATCAATGGCATTCGATAGAGCTACTGAATCACTATTCATCATTATKACACTTTGTAGAGGGGCATCAGTATTATCATTGTTTTTGCTTTTTTCAGTACTTGCGGTACTTTCAGTTTCTTCACCAGTACTCGGCGACTTTGAAGTATTCTCAATATCAAGTTCCTCGCTGGTTTTGTTTTCGGAGCTAACCACATCAAGTGCATCAACTCCAATTAATGGTGTTTCTTTTGTTGTCAATTCACTTGTCAAAGATTCTGTCTGATCCTCGACATTCAATGTACCAATCTCCTCCTTTGAATCTAGTTTTTCAATATTTGAAAAATTGCTGGATTTTTCATTTATACTAGATGCTGGCTCGACAAGATCTATACTCTCATTTTTCTTTTCAGACTCAAGAAATGTATCATTGTGAGTTTCTGTATCATTATGAGTTTCTGTAGCATTATGATTGACTGTAATGTATTTGTTCGCTATGGAKATGTTGTCAAGCATTCCTTGATCGGATGATTTGTCTACAGCGGAAGRTGTCTCTGGCACAATTACTTTCAAGCTTTTGACATTTGATAACTCCGCGTTGGGTTTATGTAGTAGCAAAGCTGAACCCTTTAACTCTATTCTGAAAAGACGTACGGACTCATCGTCTGCGACCCGATTGACCCAAGTTGARTTCAAAGTSGTGTTATCCCAATCTGGATCAATAAGATTGTGAGGTTGATAATTTGAATACTTTCTATCTGTTTTATGATTCAAACCATTTAAAGTTGATAAATCGAATGAGTTTTGRATTGAGTTGACTGATGATGAAGGCATCATTGGTGTATGAAAGTTATTGAATCGTTTTGCTGCTTCGGATTCGATGTCTCTACTGTAATTCGTGGAAAAAGTGACACTAGACTGTTGAGTCATTTGTCTCTCAATAGGCACCAAATTGGAGAGAGTAGTATTAKGATCGTTTTCCGATAAAATGGATGTATCAACTTCTAATTGGGTGACATCATTYTTGTCCGAGTTGTCCAAACGGTCCGTTTCCAACACTGTCTCGTGATCATTTGAGGCAGTTTCCTTAGTKGCCACTAGTTTGTCATCGTCTTCATCGGAACTGGTCACCAACGTTGATTGCAACGCATCGGTTGTTATTCCAGTTGACGATGAGTGACTAAATTGTTTGCTCAGCGAGGTCGAAGAGCTGGCTAGTGCCGACGAGGACAAAGTGTCCAGCTGGGACGAATGAATCGACCCAGCATATAATCGACCATTCGAATTGGTTCCAGTGGATTCATGTRCTCTTCTTTCYAGTCGTCTATTTCCAGYGTCTTTACTTTTATCGTTAACGTCTCGTTGTTTATCTTTGTCTTTGAGACGAAGCAACTTCTTCATAGCAGACATGTCGGGGGAGATTTTCCAGCGTATTTAASCACCTAGATAGCTCCAATTTTAACGCCTTATCCAACTGATKCACCACGTTGCACTTGCTTGTTTTGAGTGCTTGGTATCTATTATGTCCTCAAGTGCAACGATCGATTGTAGGACATTGTTTAAAACTTTCGCTCCAGCTTTTGCCCGCCACGTAGACCGCAACAGTTTTTCCAATGCGTTGATATAGCGGTTGGGGTTCTTCACCTGGAAAACCGTTACTGCACGCGACGTAAATGGAGCTGTGGGGGGAGAGCCAGGCGGAATATCTGGGTAGATAATAGGGTGAATTTCAAGTGTTTGCAGTGGCACAATTTTATAGGATGTGTAATTTGTAGGTGAAAATTTAGCATAAGTTGCAGATCATTCGGAAAGTTTATGAAGATGAAGATGCATCCATGGAGRAGCCAAAATACTAAAAAAAGAAATGAAATGCATGCATGTCTATTGTGTGCATAAAGAGATGGTGAAAGTGTCTAGGGAAGGAAAAACATTCTTTTAAACCATTAGTTCTAATTTGGGCGATTTTGGAAATGTTACAAAAGTTAAAACAGACAACAATAAGGAAAGTACCGGGTTGATGAACGGATAAAATGTCGATCTTGAAAATCGATTTGAACTCAGACTGAAATTTAAGGGATTATTATAGATATATATCTGAACTGCAGTCAAAGATGCATTCCATATTGCTGTGCAGTACGTAAAAGTATACATTGGGSATATCAARGCCACTATAAAGATAATTCAGCAAGCTTCAAAACAGCTTCCTTGGTGTTAGCACCACCAATGAAACCAGCGGCATGGATGAAAACACAACCTGGAACACCGGACTTGGTACTGAGTTCTTCATCTCTAAGACCTCTCCAAGGTTCAGGTAGCTTTTTTCTGGAATCGAAACTGGTGCTGTTTAAAGGAACAGCAGCGATTCTCCATTTGTTGGAGCTATCTGGGAAAAGAACATAAAGAGGTTCACCCACGGCGTTGTTTTCCTTTTCAACAGTGAAAAGATGTTCTTTCCAAGGAATGAATCTGTCGAATACCAAGATTTTACCACTTGGATGGACATCAAATCTGGCAGCAAATGCATCAATCACATATTGTTTGGCGGTGAGGAAAGAATGTCCCATATATGTCAAGTAGTTGTAGAAAGCATCWCCAATCAACTTGGAAGCAATTTCAAATTGTCTATCAAAATCGTGATCTGTGGCATCGGATTCCCAACTAGGGTTCAARTTTGACACCATACCGGCAATGGAGAAGTTGCGATCCTTGAACCGTGGAACTAAGGAATCTTTGTTCTCGTACATGTCCACCCCGTTGTCATTAGCATCAACTGCTTCAATGAAATCAGAGTAGATTTTGTCATACAGATAATCGATCTTGCCCTTATCGGACTCCACGGTTTCATCCAGAGAAATGACGGTGGAGATGATTTCACGGCCAAAATGTTTGTACACCAATCCTGCAGACGACAGTTTGGTTTGGTATTTTTCATTGAAAGTGGTSGAAAACTCTCTTTGGTGGTGATCAAAAAATTTCACAGCGTCGTATTTTCCACTGACATCCACAACAATGTCTGATGCTTCCCAATCAATTGGGTTTCTGGAACGCACTAATTTTGCGTAACGGAAACGTGGGAGCAAACGAAGCATGAACACCGCCAATGCTTCATCCGCATGGAAAGATCCTGAGTGAGTACAAATTTGAAGCATTTCCAATAGATTTCTCTTAAAATACAAGAAAAAAAGCTAATTATTCAGACTCTGTAAAAACCAAGAAGCAAATCCACCTTCATTACATACCATAGATTAAGCTCTGTATTACAACTGGAAAAAAATTTATTGGTCCTTTTGCGCGCTTCAACATTTGACATTTTCACTACTGTAGAAAGAACTGGCTTTGTGCAAGAAGTAAGGTAGTCATTGACACTGCATTGATGCCGGAATTTATATGGGACAAAATTGGTACTGACAAAAGTATATAAACATTGACTCTCAATTTGAGGGTTGTTGTTTTTTTTTGCAATGTAAGACAATTTTGATAGAATGAGATTATGGATATGAACACATACTAATGGCGCAACTTCAAATCCCGTGATTGAATTTCGAAACCAAACTAATGGTCACAATTTTTTAGACGGTATTTAATTTAATATCATCTTTCCTTCCCCAAATATCTTCTAAAGTCGATTTTTGGGAATAGACCTTTGATGTGTACAGTATCTTATTAGTCAAACTGGGCCAGCATGTCATGTGCTACCCACCATTGAGAGCCCGAAACCCGCGGCCGAAGATGGCACAGCCACTCGTGGCAAGTGGCGGTGTCATGATTTACATGAAAATCCACAAGCCCAACCACCATCTTAAGCCCAAGATTCATCCTGTAACCGTCGTGCTGGCCTCTTGTTGACATTAAAATGGCCCGTTTCAGATTTCCACAATTGTCACGTTCGCAGTTCGAACTTGCTAAGTTCACCTTTTATCTTATGACCCCGATCACCATCATGTATTACGTTGGTATAGATACGGACCGCAAATTCAACGTCCCGGGATACTGGCCAGATCCGGACACGCTGAACAAGATTCCTAAGGAACCGCATGAGATTCAGGCCGAACTTGCCCGGATCAGACAGGCCAAGATTGAAAAACGTCTGCGTCTGGAAGAAAAGGCCAAAATGTACGGAATCACGCCAGAAAGCGTTAAGAATCAACAAACGGAGAACGGTGACGAAGAAGAGATTGAGCAAACCATCAGAGAAAACGAAGAAGTGGTATTGTCCACTCCTTGATTCAACGATATCTATATTTTATCTATCAACCAATCCTTGTACATACTATATACTGCCAACCTCGATGCCCATGTGACGCTTTTTCCATTGCCGTGGTGGGGTCCGATAACGTTCGCTGGGTAGGGACACAAATTTCAGCAGCTGAAGCAAACATATCGTACAACAGCAACACTACGGTGGCCTCGAACTGGGAGTTTCTGGGGAAAAGTTGTTTCGTTGCTGAAATATTGGAAGATGTCGTCGTCCAAAATYCTATGGAAGGAATATAGGGACATCACGCATCCCAAAAATGGATTCAGGCAAGTTCTTGTGGAGCTTCCAAATGAAGACGTGTATACATGGAAAGTGACGCTTCTAGTGGTGAACCCCCACAGTATCTATAATGGGGCGTCGTTGAAAGGCTTGATGAAGTTTCCCAACAACTATCCCTACTCGCCACCTACCTTCAGCTTCACGCCGGCTATTTTCCACCCCAATGTGTACCCCGATGGCCGGTTGTGCATCTCCATTTTGCATAGCGGTGAAAGCGTGGGGTCGGACGAACCTGCAAATATAACATGGTCGCCAGCACAAAATGTCGAATCCATTCTTTTGAGCGTCTTGAGCTTGTTAGACGATCCATTCATCGGAAGCCCGGCAAATGTCGAAGCTTCTGTGGCATTTCGCAAAGAAAAGGAGGTGTACAAGAAAAGAGTCCAGGATGATATAGAGCGGAGCAAAGAACGTCTGCCATCCAACTTTGTGATGCCCACAATAGAGGATGTGTCTTCGGCCAGCAAAATGACCACAGAGGAAGAAAATCACGATAATTGGGATTTTTACGATGACGACGATGATGACGACGATTATGACGAAGAATATGACGAAGACGAGGAAGGGGATGAAGAGGAGGACGCCGATGAATAGGAATAATAGTAATTTGACCACACAGAAAAATAAATACCATTTTATAACTATGGAATTACGATAATTACACAAAAAAAAAGAGAATGTTTCTCAACATTGGGTGATTATACTTAGAGTTGGTATATAACACATATCATGGGAGACAAAACTTTACACCTTTTCTTGCAGCAATTGGCAACAGCTCTCCATTCTTCGTATTGCGGCTGCTGCTGGATACTCATCGAGAGTGCACATTAACAAGCCGTACTCTGGGTTGATACTATATATGTACAGTCGAAAGTTTCCGTATTTGAACACTTTCCAAGGCACAGTTCTTGAGCTGGAGCTTGCATTCCACTCCTTGATTGCCATCAAAGACAGGATGTTGAGATTTTCCACGGGATTAACGGTGGCATTGATGAAATCTTGGCCTTCGAAATTGTCCAGATCGTCAATCTGCTTCTCCAACTGGTTGATTCGAGACTTGAGTATATTTTCTGCACTAGGAACGTATTCGTGATTCAATAATGCTGTAGTTTCATCCGCTTGTTTGTATGTTTCTGGTTCAACGGAGTCTTGTTTCGGGGTAATTGTGGTTTCGGCAACATCGGTTTCAAGTTTTTTATTTGCATATTCCTGACCTGGTTTGGATATGCACGACAAGAGTACTTTCTGGCTTTCAAATGATACTAAAGAAACCGATAATGCACGAGATGGTGTCATAATGACCGGTTCCAGAAGCTTAATGAGCAACGGTTGTATAACGGATGCCTGAAACATAACTAGTGTATACTCCTAACAAGTGTCTATAAACAGTATTCACACAACACTAGGCACTGAAAAATGACTAAATGGAGAAAAATCACAACTCAAATCACAACCAAAGCTGATAATACGCAACGACGGATAGAAATAAGCATCTTTCTCTTTCGCAACCGACATTGATAAGTTTCCTAAACAGGATCTCTTCATGTTCGCAGGCGCTACGCGTCGCGCGAGGAACATGCTGGTTTGTGTGTAGAAGACATTGCCTTCTAAAAATGTTTGTTGTTATTGGTTCCAAGACGCCAAAAAAAGCACAAGAAACCTGTTGATTCCGACCACGCTGCACCATGAACAAGACCAGGGTTGCGGAAGAACGGCCACCACTAAGGGACACATCAAAGATGTTTATTAATGGGCCGATGATGCGGCAGCGGGAGGACGTGGCAGTGGGATTGAAAAAGATTACGCCTCACGTCAAACACGAACAAGAGGTCAATCACCAGACTTCTGGACAACAGACACAAGTTATGGCGCTAGCCCCTGTGTCGACTATGGGATCTGTTGGTTTAGACCCAAATGAATCGAATAGTGCAACTGAACAGTATAACCAGGCATGGAAAGCCCTACTGCACAATAGAACGATCCATTCCAGTGACAAAGTACCAGAACTGCAAGGAATCTCGACACCCAAGAAAGACGGATATCTGCCCTGTCTATTGCCAGGAACAAACAATTCAATTGCACATCCAGAGCGTGAAACCCGTGCAATTGCAGCGGACAAAAAGATGAACGGCTCGGAACTGCAAAAATGGCAAAACACCTGGAAAGAAATTCTGCCTAGAAGCTATATCTATTTCGAAGCAAACGCATATGAACCAATGGAAAAAAGAAAGATTGCACATGTATTCCACAAGTTAGGCGCCAAAATTGAGCCTGTGTTTTCGGATCTAGTCACTATCATCATTTCTAGACGGCCATTTGAGAAGCATGGCGTGTATCATGACAGTGATATTTTTTCTTTGGCTATTAAGCGTCAATTGAAAGTTTGGAGTATAGATAAAGCATACAGATTTATTTCTCACTTGGGTGAATCCGTCCCAGCGTCGGACGAGTGCGTTTCGGACTCTAATATCCGCTCAATTGGCCAACCCAACACAGCAAACAATTTGGTTAATTTGTTAAACCACGAGAAATTATTCGGTCCAAGCGATAGAGATCCCACAGTCAAAAGAAGTGACTTCAAGTATTTTGAGAAAAACTATTTATATATCTACGATGTGACCCAGAAAACAAGACCTATTTCGGTAAGAGAATGGAAGGACGATTACCCCAAAATCCATATTACTACCAATGGTAAAACTTTGTTTCTTCCTGAAACAAAAGTCAACTCAGCTTATAATATTCTGAAGAGACATGCTCGGAGAATTGCATGGCTCAAAAGCAACGAAGCGTTGAGACTGAAAGCCATTGAATCTTCAAATGGTGAAGAGTCTAATTCAGTTCAACGATATCGTATGTATCACAATGAGTGGTTCAAATTCATGATCGAACAGGGAATGGCGGACCCTTTTAAAAAAATTCTTGAGAGCTATTTTGAACTCCCAACTGAGGAGAGGGTAACTTTCAAGTCTCTTGTGGGTCCACTCAAAAGAAGCTTAAATTACTACAACGAATACGATACGGACGACATGATGAAAACAATTGAAGAAAATAGTGAAGATTCTGAAACTTGCAAAAGCATGGAAGAGAGAAATTCAACTAATGCCAAACGTAAGTTACACGATAAAGAATGCAGTGACGAATATGCAGATAGCCAGGCAAAGCGTAGAAAAACCGACAATAAAGAAGATGAACCGGAATTAGATCATCAAACAATATTGGACTTACTAACTGATGACATGTGCTCTGACAATGAAGCAATGAGGAAGAGCAATGAAGCTACACTGGCTAAGATTCCATCATTAGTTAGAAACGAAAGTAGAATGCCAATAAACCGTCCCGAAGGTGGCTTAATGCACGATTATGGAGAGATTGCTGCATCGGGAGTCGCTGCTTCCGGGGTTAATCCAAGCGGTGCAAACTCGTATGGGAATAACGGCTTAGGACCTACAAAATCCTTGATCGTCAATAAGAAGCTGATCAGTGATCAGAAAAGAATTGTTGTTTTGACACCAACGGTCGTCAACAAAGTCAACATCATTGTTGCTGACGGAACCATTCCCAATATCAGTGATATTGAAGACAATGCCAAAGAAAAAGAAAGCGAGCTGGCAGCGTTGCGGTCTGTGGAGGCCGCAAACCCGTTCATAAGTGATGGTAGCAAAGTCAAATCAAAAAGAAAACAAAGATCCGCTACAGAATCCATCTCTAATGCTAAGTCTGTGAAGCCTGAGCTTTTAACGACTAAACAACTCAAAATTGAAAAGTGCAAAAATGACATTAGGCCAGGGTATTGTGAAAACTGTCGTGTCAAGTACGACGATTTTCAGAGCCATGTAAGATCCCAACGACACAGAAGCTTTGCTCTGAATCCAAACAACTTTTCAGAGATTGACGATCTAATTGCCAGATTGCACGTTGATAAGACCATCTATTATAAATCCTGAGAATAGTATCTCCCCATTTGCCAAATGCTTTATATACAGCGTATAGTATCTTTATAGAATCAAGATTCAGACTCGAGCTGCGCAAACGAGCCGTGCACTAATTTACATCTCGCTCCGAATAAAATTTTTGCTTTGTTATAATGTCATACAAATATTCTTGCGATGCTGTCGAAGTTTATACACGCATACTAATCAATAATGAGTGGGTACGATTCAGATGGGGAACTAACAGGGCCATTAAAAACAGATACTTTGTTGGGATTTGTAGATGTTGAGATTTCGGAACAAGAACCAGTCAACATGGATGATTCTTTCATTGGTGGACAACCGGTTCCTTTGGACGAAAACTCCCCCATTCCATCGGAATTAATTCATTGTAAAGTGTGTTCCAAGCCAATGAGACTGCTACTACAATGTTTTGCATCTTTGGAGAACACCCTGTATGACCGTATTCTTTATGTTTTCATCTGTATTGATGCCAAATGTGGACGTAAAGACGGGTCAGTCCGTGCTATTAGAGGTATTAAAAAAGATGCCGCAGTCATGGCACAAAGAGAGCAGGAAGAGAAAGATAAGGCAGAACAACAAAGAAAAAAGCAAGAAGAACTGAAGAAAAAGGAAGAAGAAAAAAAGGAACTTGTTCAGGGGCTTTTTGGTAGTGATAAATCTGCCTCTTCGAATCCATTTGGATCTAATGCGAATCCATTTGGATCTAATGCAAATCCCTTTGCAGCAAATGAAAATCCTTTTGAGACAGAAAACTTGAAAAAGGGAATAGACGAAATCAAGCCAAAAGAACCAAAACCAGTCAGCAAAGAAGATTCACCACAAATCAAAAAATCGACTCTCAAAGAAGCGGACAAGAAGGTATCGGAAAAAGTCACAGGGGCCAGTTACACGTTACCACAATTCAAGGGGTTCATTTTGTATTTTGAAGAAGAAGTTTTGGATCCTCGTAAACAGGTTGTATTTGAGATTCCTGATAGTGTGAAAATTCAAGAAATGGACGATTCCAATGACAAACAGTCGGTGAAATCAGGAAACTTGCCAAAGGTGAATCCTAATCAGAAAGAAGTCGAACAAATGGCAAAGCTATTTGAAGATCCTACGTTCCAGAACTTCACCGACAACCTTTCCTACAACACTCAGCAGGTTGTGAGATACGAGCCCAACGGGTCTCCAATTCTGTATTCATCCAAGGACAAGGTGAGTAGCATCTTCTATAGCGAGAATGGCAAGTTAAAGGACAAATCCAGATGGTCCATCCCAGCACCTTCCTACAACAAGAGTGGATCACGTCGATTCGAGCTCCAATTGATGCCTAAATTGATCATTGATCTGGAAAGGGACGAACAGGACATCACCAACATCATCAAAAACGGTATGGAATGGGGTACCATCATTGTGGCTACTGACAAGGATGATTTTGTACCATTGAACTGGTTTGACCACAACGGTGTGGCATATGTCGAGGAATGGTGTGGGGTACAATACGAAGAGCAAATCCATTGATACCATCCTCCAAACATAGTTCATCAATAGGATTAGAAAGAACACCCTCATTACTACAAGAAGGCGATTATCATACCTACCGATTTCATCAATGGATCAAATTTTCTTGATATCCAGTTTGCAAAGTCCGAGCCACTTTTATACTTACAAATATCACAAAACCACCCAACTTACGTAATACTACCTCTATCTAATCTATAAGTTCTCTTCCCCGTAAGCCAAGTCGGCGTTCCATTCTTCATTTCCCGCGCCACGACCGCGCAGGGACCGGGGAACAAAAACCGTTAGGTGCCAAACTTAAAATACACGAGAAAGCCAAGCGCAGAATCGGGGTTTGACGCAATAATTATTCTATAAAATGTGGAGTTAGCGCATCACCATAATGATATGTTTTTCAGTTGTGGGCTATTGGGTGATAAAGGGCTTGAAGTTTGGATTGGCACAACAAGATGTTCACTCCAGCAGAGTCAGTCATCGGAGCATTGCTCATTCAATCTGCAACGACATGCTACATGGAGATTGAGGGAAAAACCATTGGGTTTTCGTCGCTTTTGTACAGATTTGCATTCAAGCCAAGTTGGCAAACTGCGGGTGTTGTGTGTGGCCTGTTATTATCCAATCGGTTTGTATCCGGGGTTATCCCAGGTTTGGCAAGTGTCGGGATTGTTGCAAGTGGTGCTGGTGCTGGATTTAGTTACGGATCTCCATTAAGAGTGTTGATTTCGAGTATTTTGGTAGGCTTTGGGTCTAGTGCCGGTTGTGGGTGTACTAGTGGCCATATGTTGGCCGGTTTGAGTCGTCTTAGATGGAGAAGTTTTGTGGCTACATGTACTTTCTTTTGTTCAGCAGTGGTGACTTCTTGGCTTGCAGGGAATTACAAAGTTGTGGGTTGTGGCATGAACACAGCTTGTTACCAATACGATTCTACATTTTCCTTGTTCAAGCAAAATGCCGCCGTTTTGGTGCCATTGGTGATTGTTGCACAACTACTTTCATATTTGGTATTGCCAATTATTAGTCGGAAAGTGGCGTCTGCTGAACCCAACACAAACGGAAAATACCATAAAATAATGCGTGTTATCACAGGTATATTTTCAGGCTTTTTGTTTGGGTGTGGACTTTTGATCTCGGGAATGACTGATCCTTCCAAAGTGACAGGATTCTTATCATTTTTGTTTCCTTCCAAATTCGACCCAAGCTTGATGATGATTCCGTTATTCTGCATTTTGCCTAACATTTTTATCTGGAAAAATATCATTCCTCAAACTAAACAAGAGTGTTTAGGTTCCAGCGACTCCGACGTTCAGCAAAAGAAACCAATTTTGGAAGACAGTTACGACTTGAATTTCAGTGATAAAACTGAACTCAAATTTTTGATGGGAAATGTCATTTTCGGAATCGGATGGGGATTGTCTGGAGTCTGCCCTGGGCCAGCAATCGTCAATTTCTCTAACGAGCTCTTCAATGCTGCTTTTGGAACCGCCTCCATTTTTCTACTGGGTTTCTATTTAGGCTCTTATACCGAAAAACATCTCTTTTAAATGATTTGTTGGATTATCTAATAATCTCATATCATTCTACATATATATATGCATGTGTGTACATATATATCCTATACTGAAAAATACCCCCTTCTCTGTTCAGTTTGACATATACAGCACATTCTTTCTTACTTCTCACGTTTCCATTTCCACTATTCTAGAATAAAAAGCACCATCATATCATAAATGCAAAAACCCCAAATCGAGAATCTCACTCCAACAATAGCCACGTAAGTGACTTTCCGCGTCGAGATGAAATCAGCAAATTTCAGTGTTCTGATTTGTGCTACTGAGAGGGACAATTGTGGCTTTCTTGTTGTTTTCTTTGTGACTTCTGCTTTTCTTTTGTTTGTAAGCACTGATTGGTTTGTGAACACACCCAGAGTCTCATCTTCAGAAGTTTTTTTTTTTTTTTGAGAAATCTTCCCCTTATTGCCGTTGATTGTCTTGCCCGCCATTAGCAACAATCCGACACGTTCCTAGTTTATCCTGCTTTATTGTTCTTCCAGCGCCGGTAGTCGTATCCAGTTCCCATCCATGTCTTCTCCTGCAGAACTTCTTGCCTTGCAGCATGCAAAAGCTGAAGCTGAAATCAATGCTCCTGTTGCTGAAATCGCCACCCCATCAGTAGTTGAGGCAGCTACTGACTCTGAAATTTCCACTGACACGGGTGTTGCCGTCGATGAGTCGACTCTGGCCTCTTCTCTAACTGAAGAATCATCAGCCCCATTGAAAAAGAAAATCGACATATATGACGAAACCCTCTGTCCTTCGTTGAGTGACGTCAAATATGTGAACCCAATCTCGTGGGGTCCAGCAAATGGCGCTTCTTCTCTAGCAAAGTCGGTGTCCAAATCGTACAAGCAAGCCGTCAAAGCGTCCTCCACCCAAGTAACTTTCATCATTGATGATGAACAGCAAAAAAATTTGGCTAAGGGAGAAATTTTCAAGATTTTTGCCAACATCAAATCATCTCTTCATGTCAATGTCGAATCAACATACTCAAGTGCCACCAAGAAGAGAACTTTCCTTTTAGATGGACCTGTTGCTAACATTGTTGCGGCAAAGAAAGAAATTTTGAAACAATTAACCAAACCTGCCACTATCACCTTTGAAATTCCATCCAAATTGAGATCTACTGTCATTGGTTCCGGTGGTAAGACCTTAAAACCAATTATCGAATCCACTGGCGTCAAAATTGACATTGCCAGAGAATCCGATGTTACCGATGATACCCAACTAACTGAAGATGAAGAATTATTTGGTAAATCTTTAACTGTCACAGTCGAAGGTGATATCCAAGGTTGCACTGATGCCAAGGCCAAAATTATGGAAATTGTAGATGAAAATACCAAAAATTTGAGTATCAAGGTCCCAGTTTCTGCTAAACTAAAGCCATTTGTGAAAGCAGAAATTGATGGTTTGTCTCTTACAGGTGTTGAAATCAATGCTCCAGAGCCATCGTCCAAATTGTCTAACATCATCATTTCTGGCTCTAGAGATTCTGTCATTTCAGCCAGAGATCAAATCAAACAAGCTTTGGCCAATGCTGATGCTTCAATTATTACTGAATCTAGGGAAATTCCAAAACACTTACATTCTTTACTTGATCCAGAAACATTCTTAACACAAGTCAATGTTGTTGTGAATATTCCATCCTCCGATTCTCCTGTTTCAAAAGTTGAACTTACTGGTACCAAATCGAACATTGAGAAGGCAATGAGTCTGGCCAGAAAAATTACTTCTGAATACGTTGTGGATACTTTGGATCTTGCTAGATCTCACGGTGGTGATTACCAACATGCTAAAAAACTGGTTGCATTTTTCAAATACTCCAAGTTATTGGATCAAATCAGCACCGAATATGGTGTCAAGGTTACTGCGCCATCTTACAAGCCTTTAGCTGACCCTTCTGTCAAGACTGCTGTTATCACTTTCAGTGCAGACTCCTCCAAAAGAGACTCTATCAAGGCTGCTAGAAAATCATTGGTTGATACTGTCAATAAAATCTCCCCGCCATTTATTAAGGAAATTACCGATATTGAATCCTTTGTTTTCCCTAAATTGAACAATACTGTTGCTATTGAAAACAATGTTGCTGTTGTGCCATTAGGTTCATTAGCTGGTTTAGGAAACTCATTATTGCTAGTTGTTCAGTCTGACGATGATGAATTTTTACCTTCTGCTGATCAAATCGAAAAACAATTGACTGCGGTTGAGAATTCTCTTGATAAATTAAGAAAATTATCTGGTGAGTTAATAACTGACTGCATTGAAATTCCATCTGCTGATCAAGTTCATTTAGAAGGTAACAATATCAATGTCTTGTTGAACAAATATGAGCCAGACACTATTGAAATCAAGCTTCATCAAAACGCTGAGGGTTTCTCTGAAAATGAAATTTACTTGAGAGGATATAAGTCTGAAATCCAGAAGGCTATTGCTGATATTGAACAATTAATTGAAGATGTCAAAAACTATGAAGAGGCTTCTAAGTACAACACCGTTATTGAATTCCCTACCATCTACCTGTCTAGATTAATTGGACAAAAGGGTGTTGCCATGAACCAATTAAGAGATGAATTCAATGTTAAAATTGATGTTTTAACTGACAGCGATGCTAAGGTTGAAAATGCCGAGGTTAAACTTACTGGTTTGAAATCCAATGTTGATGAATGTATCAAAAAGATTTCACAGCTGAACAAGAAATGGGCCGATGAAAAGACTGTGTCCCTGAACATCGAACAAAAGTATCGTAGACAATTGATTGGACCAAATGGTGTTTATGCCAACAGATTACAGGACAAATATGGAGTTAAATTACAATTCTCCAACTCTGAAGAAAAGAATGGTACTGTTGTCATTAAAGGACCTTCTAAAGGTGTTGCCAAGGTTGAAGAAGAAATCAACCAACTTGTTGCTTATGAAAAAGAAAATGGTTTTACTGAGACTCTAGAAGTTCCAACTGAAGCTTTGGCTAGAGTTATTGGTAAGAATGGTGAAACCATCAATGACATCTCCATCGATGCGGGCGTTAGAGTCCACACCAACAACCAAAAGGGAGAGAAAGATGGCGAGACTGCCGTTTTTGAAATCATTGGATCCAGAGCCGGTATCAAAGAAGCCAAGGCTGCCATCAACAAGATTGTCAGCCGTGTTGTGAATCTGACCACTGAATCCATCGAAGTTGATCCTAAATGGTACAGAAACTTGATTGGGCCATCTGGTATGACGATGCGTCAAATGATTGTCAAGGCTGGAGGATCCGAAGATGATCGTGATTTCAGAAAGTACATTCAATTCCCAAGCCGTGATTCCGACTCCAAAACTATTGTCTGTGAAGGTGACAAGAAGGTTGTCGCCAAGATCATCGAATCCATCCGCAAGGTTGTTGCCGATTTGGAAAGCGTCACCGAGGAATCCATCGAGATTCCTAAGAAGCAACACAAGCTTTTGATTGGTTCTGGTGGTTTCGTCAGAAGATCTCTTGAAGAAGATTTCAAGGTGAGACTCAATGTTCCAAAACAAGAAAGCGAAAGTGAGCTGATCACCGTCAAGGGTAAACCTGAAGACATTGCCAAGGCCCTTGTCAAGATCAAAGAGTTGACTGAAAACAAAAAAAACTAACTGAAATTAAATAAATGAAAAGAAAACAGAAAAAAAACCCAATGTTGGCAGTTGATGGATACTATATATAATATATCTCTTCTGGCTTCTTGGTTAGACAATCACTTTATTTACACCAAATATATATCTATAAACCTTGTATTTATGCATGCATGCATGCATGCAAATTTTTTGTTAAATGTGTTTGGCTATGAATCAATCATGGATCCACAAAACTGACCACATTGTCTGGTCCAGCTACAGCATTAGTCTCGCTTCCCCATACACGCATTCATTTTCCCCAGCATTTGTACCTGCTGCGCATCGCTTCAAGTCTTCCTTGCACGATAGCTGGGTGTGCTACTGCCGCGGCCGCGGCAGTATTGACAAATGGGCTGCCTCGGAAATGGCCTGGCGGTATGCTGATTTTGGAGACAAGGAAGACGTTTCACGTTGATTCGGACGCATTTCTCTGAAAGTGTGGGAATCAAACACATCACAAGGGGATTTCCGGTTTGAACAGAATTGACATGGATATGGATAACCAAATTGAGCAATTGCAGCACGAAGCTGCCCCTTCTCTCATTGGGAGATCGGTCAGAGACTCATCGGACAAGATTCCGACCGTGAAGAGTATCAACAAGCCGCAGGTTTACAAGCACAAGGAGGATCACCATGGAGACCTTGTGTCGGTGGAAGATGTGCGTGCTAGCGGTGCAATGGCGGCAAATGAAGAAGACGAGTATCTGGACGATGTTTTGGACCACACGGGACATCTCAAGGAAGACGCCATTCCAGATTCCGTCAGGTTAAAGGCCATGGGCACCAAGCCACATTCGGTGGTGGTGAAGCCGTTTGTGAACAGCAGCAGCACAAAACAAGAGTCCAAGGACGACGAATCACAGCTGTCGATTCTGGGAGGCGGAGCAGACCAGTTCATTGCTCCTGCTACAGGCGCCGCCAGTGGTTATAAATACCAGGTGAAAAAAATGGACAAGGGGTCCGACAGTTTCGTCAAGACCCCATTGGAATACATTGAGCCAGAAAAAATGCGCAGTGTCACCGATATCATCAATGTGGTCAACAAGGGACAGTACGAACAAGCCGCCAGCCTGATTGACGAAACAGCAGCCGAATCGGTTTGTTCCGGTACAAGAAAGCTGTCCTTGGCAAACTTGCACGAAACCCAGGATCCGTCAACTCCAACCAGCACCATTGAAAATGACTCCATCTATGCGGCTCCTGCTTCAATGGCAGAAGGTTCCCAATCAAGGTTACTGGAAGAGCAAAAATCAAGATCCTCCTCCAGATACGGTCGTCCTTCGTTTACTTCAACATCATCATTTGATGAACGTCCAAATCTTGCAAGAGGAGACTCCATTCACAGTGGATTGCATGACAGTCTTCAGATCTCACACTCGTACGACCAAACTTCCCAATCCGTAGTCTCAGAGAGAAGACCAAGACACGATCCTTCTGCTCCAAAACTTGCCAGTGCATCGACATTGAACTACTTACGTTCCATTTCAAGATCTCGTTCAAGAATGGCAAATGATCGTAGAGCACTGGGTGGTGAAGATATTCTTGAAAGCAGTGAATTGAGTGAAAACGGTGCTTTAGTTCATGATGACTCCAATGTTCCGGATATTGAAAATGCCGTTAATAAAGCCTTGGATTTTGTGGAAGACACACATTCAATCAAAAACGGTAAGAAAATTAACCAAAATGGTGATATTGTGAAAAACTTACAGAGAGGTTTGGCAGAAGTAGCCGAAGAAGATGTTACGGACAGATCTGCGAGGAATCGCACGCCCCAACAACACATCTGATCTACTTGATCAATTGGCTAATTCTGCAATGGAGCTAATGGCTGGCGAAGACGAAGATGAAGAAGATGAGGAAGATGAGGAAGATGAGGAAGATGAGGAAGATGAGGAAGATGAGGAAGATGAGGAAGATGAGGAAGATGAGGAAGATGAGGAAGATGAGGAAGAAAAGGAAGAAAAGGAAGAAAAGGAAGAAAAGGATGAAAAGGATGAAAAGGATGAAAAGGATGAAAAGGATGAAAAGGATGAAAAGGATGAAAAGGATGAAAAGGATGAAAAGGATGAAAAGGATGAATACGAGGAAGTTAATGACTATGAAATGAAAGAAATAGAGAACCGAGAAAATGAAAAGGCCATGCAAGAACATGGAGAAACGAGAATTATCGGTGAGGATGTTACTGGAATAGATAAAGAGAGTTTGGAAAAAAAAACAGCTGAGACCTTTTCCGAAAAGGAAAATAGTAGTATAAGAGATGATTCAGCTGAAGGCAATGAAAAACTCGTTAGTGCTGATGCTGATGCTGATGCTGATGCTGATGCTGATGCTGATGCTGATGCTGATGCTGATGCTGATGCTGATGCTGATGCTGATGCTGATGCTG